>CM021104.1:484051601-484082566 GCA_007115665.2 Sequoiadendron giganteum
ATAATGTACTGTGTAAACAACAGGCTGACCAAACCTAATGAAAACACCAATGAATACATGCATCATCAACAAGATAAAAACATGTGGATTGTTCAACACACTTCCCCAGTCAATTTACCATGTTTGAGAACAACTCAACTACATTCACAACAATTGCAACAAACTTCATTTGTAGAAAACACTTCACCAGTTCATCCAGGACAACCAACAAAAAAACAAAGACTCTAGAGTAGGTCTTCCAAAGCACCAAACCACAAGAAACTTTTTCAGAACACAAAAACCATCAAAAGGAATAGTCTCCCAGATCTGTAAGATCTGAAACCAAATACTAGAGGACTGCAGAGCCAAAACATTTCTCCCAATCAATAACCACATAACTCTGACAAACCAGTTCACACATCAGTGAACATAAATTTTTATCTTCATCAAACTAGAAGTTGAAACTTGGAATATACAATCCATTTAAGCTTATGAACACACCTATAAATCCGCATAAGCATTTGTTCAACACAGGAGAAATACGGACCACAATACCAGAGCACAATCAGAACATACTTCAACACATCTTTCATTGTATTTCAAATTTTCTCAAAAGCACTTGGCAAAATCCAACTTACTCAACCTATACTTTGTTGACATCAATGAGAACACCACCAAACACATCCTATAATGCCCCGCCATGCAACCCTAAAGGAAGTTGTAATTAATGATTAAAGTGAACCAATTTTTTTTTTTTTTAAAGTGCAATTAACATACACATTCACTTACTAATTAACAACAACCTCTAAGGCTACAAGGTTGGGATTACTAAAACCCACACATACATATAACAAATAACCATAGCATTAATACTTTATGAAATAAACCTCATGCAACAAGGATACCACAAACATAATAAGATAAACATCCAAGAAACCATTTCATATACATTTACTTAATCCAATAGTTACATCACTCATTCCCAGAATGAGACAATGGTACAAAAGTATTACAATTACAGAATCTCACCTCATAACATAAGAGGGATAAATAACATATACAATCTGAAATATTACAATGCAAGAATAACTCAAGAACCGTGAGCTGTCCATTTGGATATCTCGCCACCAAGCACTGAAGAAGAATGGGGACCCAACGGTTTTGGTGCATGTTCCATCCAACCAAGTGGTACCCAAAGGACCACCCCTCATGCTAGGAGATAGTAACAACATAACATGGATAAAGATCTACAACCTCTAACCAAAGGCAGACTCATACTGATTCAATCAAACAAAAGTACAACATAAGTAAAACACAAGAACAACTCTCACATCACTGACATAGGTCACATTGCTTCCAGACATAATATAGATCAAGAATGTTCAGAGAACCATACACATAACATAAAAACTAACAACTGTTGACCTAGACAGAGTGTCATCGTACAGCTCATAATAAGTTACCCTCGACGGATCTTCATAGGCTCCAATAATCCTAGTGGTCCTCTACCGACCCTCGGCCCTCATACTTACTAGTGCGGAATCAAATACCTCTCGTACAGATGAGCTAGATGACTATGCCATTCCAATCCTTTCCACTATTCCAAGCCTTAACTAGCACTTGACTATGAGTGAAGCTAGAACTTATCTTTTTAGTGTGTAGTACTCCTCAATATTCATTTCAATTTTAGTTATCACTTGATTAAACTCACTTCCATAGGTTACCCAAATCCTACCACTTTCGGGCTCTGGCCCCTAATGAAAGCCACTCTTCTATTTGACAACACACAAACAAACTATCCACCAAGGGAATCACAAGTGCATACAACCTAGGTATCCAAAACCACTCCATCACAAGGAGGAATAAATAATAGAACACACTCCAAATATCTTGGACGCAACAACACATAGTCCACTCCTTTCACAGGAGGTACGAAACATGACTTCTCAAATACTAACCTAGGATCAATAGGCCCAAACTATGTCACAACAAGCATAGCAATAAGGATCTCATAACCAAAAGACTCAAGATCTCACAATAAACCAATATTTGAAAACACAATGTGTATCCCAACATGCATAGTAACAATCAAGATCAATCTCAAAGTGATAAAGCCAACTCCCTACGCATCTAGTACTATTACTGACCATAGTTTAAAATACAACAAATAACTTACACATACTTATACCATAGTAATTTTACATTATTCTATCCAATTAAGTCAAAGACATAATGCTAACATTGATACACAGTTCAACTTACTATTCTCATACTTGCAAATATACAAAAATAACCACCTCAAATCTCTATGACCATTAAGATACGTAATCTTTACCATAATGCAATTTAATCTTACATTTACCATCATACAATATCGCAATGCAATACTATCTATCACACTCTACATAATCACAATACTCATGTAATATAATACAATCAATATACTTCATTAAGTGATTATCAATTGAATTCTTCAATTATGAATTAGATATTAATTCACTAAACCCAAATTTCAAAAAGTAATTACTTATTCAAGCATCCAAATCGTTCACATGTTAATTACACTATAATGGTACTTTTATATATATTAATTCTTTATTTAGGATTTCATTTAATAATATTAACTATAAAGTATATAAATAATCCTATCTACGATTTACATTCCATATCATATTACTACATTGGCTAACATACCAATTCATCAATGCCTAAAGTTATAACCATACTCTAAAGTATTATCCAATCTTATTTTAACAACCCTAATACTAAGATAGACTATTAGTATGGGTGTTATTTCCTACGGTCAACCCACATCTATGGGTGTCTCAACCCGACAAGTTAAAAGCATAGGATAAGGCATGGGTGGTAATCTATTGCTAAGTCTAAATTATTAAAACATAAGGGACACGGTGGAGAAACAAACCACGTAACCCCGGGTGGTGACCACTACAGATACCTACTTAACAATTCCCTAAGGTCGTTGTGGATAACCCGATAAGACAGTGACATGACACGAGTGAGTACCCAGTTGGCGACCATTCACCAAGACCTAACTTATATCACAGTCGATAACTAACACATAGCCTAAGTCATGGCATCTTAATTTTACTGTTGTCGTTCAGACTATAACGGTCAATGCAGATTAAGTAACTAAGATTGCTCAGTCTCCACCGGTGACCATAGTGCTTCCATCGGCGACCACACACAAGCACGTGGATGTCACCATTCAAAGATCTACAAGCGAACACAGAGTCACCATTAACCATGCCATGCATGGAGCAATATATTCGTGCAAAATAGTTATCACATACGATGGATCCTTATCAGGTGAAAGGATTAAAATATAAACAGTAGGTTTCCCCAACTCCACTAGCGATCACAAGACAAAAGCTTCTAAAATCTTCCATGACGGAAAACAAGACACAAGGAAGATAGCAACAGCTCAAAATTAATGGAGAAGGGATGATTACGATTGGAGAATGACGAAGAGAGTTTTCCAAATCACTATTCGACCAACACGCACAGGGGAGGTGATATTACTTCCCACATTCCCGGTCAACACCATTGGCAAAGTCTGCTCAATACCGAGCTATCCCCAGAGATAATGCACACCAGGGGTGGCGATCTTAGACCTCCAACTTACCACGCTCAAAGCTTAAAACAATTGTAAGGTAATTCCAAGCCACATAGCCAAATAGAAGAGGAGGTCAAGGCGTGCGAGTACATTGACTCGACATCAATGACAAAGACTTGATAAAATAAACTAGTGCCAGGACTCAATACAAAATTCAACAATATCATAAACATGGAAACCAGAAGAGTATGGCCGATCTGCCATTAGGAAATAAGGGTAAATCTAACAAGGACAAAGTCCTTAACAGATCGGGCAAATTTTTAAGGCATAATAAGACCCTCCCAGAGGCTCAATCAAAAAACAAGACTAAAAAAAATATCCCTTTAATTAAAAACTCAAACACAATGATGATGAAATGGTGGCAAGGAATATAGAGGATAAAATCCAGAGCTAAGTTCTGAAAACAAGAACATCTATCGAGCAACCTATTGCTTACAAAATCTAAAGCATGATAATCTGAGAACAACTTTCTCAAGGTTTGTTTATTTAACAACTATTTTCTGATTGTCTCAAAATTATGATCATTTGTTTTATTTTCCTATGTGCATGTAGGTTTAAAAAGAAGTAGATTAATCCAGAAACCAAACACTATTTTCAAGAAGATCTGAACAAATCACCAAATCACAAATTAACAAGAAAAGAACCTGATACACTGCACAACCTGAATGCTCAAGTTCTGAAGCTATCAAATTGCTGCTCGTGCAACCTTCGCTTCTGTGTCAAGATGTAATTCTATTTTCTCTTTCCAAAACCTAGAGCTTTGCATTCGCCCAAAAACAAAAAGATCCCCCCACAATAAATTTCATTCCTCATAAAGAAGGCAACCAAAAACCTAACTTCAGTTACGCATGCCATTACACATCTATTCCCATCTTTCCATCTTCAGATCAAAGATATTTATAACTCAAGTTTAATTTTCGAACGTCACATTCATAAATAGTTCAATTTACATAATTATATCATTTCAATTTATCAATTATGCAATAAAGATAACATTATTAATCTAAACATTTCATTAATATTATTTAATCAATATTTCGAATCAATAAATCATATTAATTTAATCTAAAATTAAATATTAATTAAAATAACAACATTAGAATAAACCATATTAAACACTTGACAACCAGCAAACAAGACTCAAGGGTGACACAGATGACTGACGACACACTAAGGCTAGGGTGTAGACTTGACACATGTTACCTAGCTACTATCTCCCTTCAACTTAACCGTTGGATCGACACGCTCAAACCTGTGAAACCAGGTGGAGTCAGTGTCATGTACCTGCAAACCTGAAAACATAGTAAACAACATCATAAAATATAACAGCATATAATACACATCGTGAAGAAGAAATCTTAGATTCGCAGGGCGCTTGCAAGCGAGTGATGCGAATCTGTCTCCTTCACCAATACACTCAACAAAAACTGACACTTCCACAATACATCGAATATTTTCATAAGCACTAACATCATTACATCATTTAAAACATATAACATAAATCATCAGATAACTCAAGTCACATCACATAGAATAGTCTATCGCACAATAAATAGCGATCAAATACACACACAAGATAAAGTATCTGAATATCCAGAAGTATAAATCAATGCAAAACAAGGACACACTGTCCAATCCATAAAGCAAAACGAAGGGGTGTTACACATCCATACTTGCAACAATCGCCCCCTTTTTCATTGATGGCAACACATGATGTGAAAAACCATCAAAGATAGCATACAAGATTCTTAGAAGGGACAACCTGCCAAGCATAAAAGTTTCACATGATTCTCTCTCCCATATCCTACATGATTTTTAGAAGCGACAACCTACCAAGCATACAATTTTCACATGATTCTCTCTCCTCCTTTGACATCAATCAAAAATTACATTCTTACCATATAAATCTATGTTCACTCCCCCTAAGGATTACATCCGCATCACATACTACAACAATGCACTTCTCTACTCCCCCTGAGGAGTAGACCCTAATCATCAGTCCAAAACAAAAGATTCTATGAATCCACTGGACTGATGCACCTCCATGTGCACTTAGTTCAAGGAAGGAAGGGCAGAAACCCTTAGCTTCCATCTGAGATACTCAAAAGTATCCTTTGGAAGGGCCTTAGTGAATATGTCTGCAACTTGTTCTTTGGTAGGTACATATTCAAGTCTTACTTCATTCCTCAATACTTTCTCCCTCAAGAAGTGATACTTGATAGATATATGCTTTGTTCTAGAATGCATCACTAGATTCTTTGAAATTTTTATAGCACTTGTATATTCACAAAAGATAGAAGTAGGTTTGTCACTCACCACACCTATTTCCATAAAATTTTGCTTCATCCACATAACATGTGTACAGCAAGATGCTGCTGCAATATACTCTACTTCAGCAGTGGATAAAGAAACTGAATCTTTCTTCTTGCTCAACCAAGAGACTAGCCTTTCTCCAAGAAAGAATGCTCCTCCACTTGTACTCTTCCTGTCATCAATCCATAACTCATAAGGAGTCTTAGTGTTGTTACCTATGACTTGAACTCTTTTAAGAATGTAAATAGTAGTGTGAATGGCTTCTTTCCAATACACATCAGGAACATTTTCTTCTTTCATCATAGTTCTAGTTGCCTCTTGCATAGTCTAGTTCTTTCTTTATACAACTTCATTATGTTGTGGAGTTCTAGGAGAAGAAAAATTTCTTTTTATGCCATGCTCTTCATTGAATGCATTGAACTCCCCGGATGTAAACTCTCCACCTCTATTAGATCTTAAGCATTTAATTCTCAGTTTACATCATTTTCTACTCTTTCCTTAAACACGTTGAATCTGTCAAGAGCTTGAGACTTTTCTCTAAGAAATGTAACCCATGTCATCCTAGAGTAATCATCAATTAAAAGCATAAAGTTTATGTCACCATTCAAGCTTCCTATTCTTGTAGGACCACAGAGGTCTATGTGGTTTAATTCAAGCATGCTAGTAGATGATTGATCCTTTGTTTTAAAATTGTTCCTTGTTTGTTTTCCCATCTAACAACTTCTGCAGATTGAATTTGAAGGTTTTTTGATTCTAGGCAGATCTCTCACAAATTCTCTAGAACTGATCCTAACTAGATTATCAAAATTCACATGTCCCATCCTCTGGTGCCAGAGCCAACTCTCACTGATCTAAGAAACAAAACATTGACCATCACCACCTTTGAGTTGATAAATTTTTCCATGAGTTCTTCTTCTAGCTGTAACCACAATTCCGGATCCTTTTTTGATCTCACAAGTGTTATCTTGAAACACAAGCTTATAAACTTTGCTTCACATTTTTCCAACACTTAAAAGATTATTCCTTAAGCCCTTTACATAATAGACATCATCATTGTTATGTTTTCCATCAAAGATAATTGTTCCTTTACCAACAATCTTAGCACAAGAATCATCTCCAAACATGACTATACCCCCATCATACTTCTCAAGTTTAGTAAACTTACTCTTATCTCTAGTCATATGATTTGAACATCCGTTGTCAATTACCCAAAAATATTCATCCTGTTTGGCATGAAAAGCAATTACCAGAGTACCTTCTGATTCATTCTTCTTACAATCCGGACTAGGTTCTTTTGCACATTTCTTTTCCAAGGCTAGAAACAGGCATTAATCTTTGTCTTCCTGAAGATCTAATTCATCATCAAAAAAAATTGCATCTTCCTTAACATAATACAACTTCTTGAACTTCCTATCCTTCTTATCCTTGAAATTACTATTATTATCCTTGTTCTTCTTTTGTGTAGATCTATTAGGACATCTTGATGTATAATGGCCAATATTTCCACAATTTAAACACTTAAAAGGCAACTTACCTTTATATTTACCAGTACCTTTCTTCAATCTTCTTGTGAAATTTTCTTCCAAATCTTCTGCATCATCATCATCATCATCATCATCATTATCATCATCTATCTTCATAGCTTTAAAGGTTGTTTCAGTCTTCTCCTTATCTCTTGCAAACTTTCTCATCTCAAATGTAGTTAAGACACCAAATAGATGTTCTCTAGTAAACTCCTTTGGATCATACTATTCTTCTAGAGTAGATACTTTGTCACTGTAATTTTCTGGTAAGGTCATCAAGATCTTCTCAATTATATCTTCATCCTTCATGGTACCACCTTGATTCTTGATTTCAGTTGCTATAGTTTCAACTCTCTGATAATAGCTTGCAATGTCTTCTCCATCTTTCATTCTCATATTCTCAAAATTTCTCTTAGAAATTAGTTTCCTTGATAACTTTACTCTCTCATTCCCTTCATAAATATAATTCAATTTTATACATATTTCATTAGTTGTAGCTAAAGAAATAACTTTTGATCTTTCAGTTTTAGATAATGCATTAAAGATAGCAAACCTTTCTTTTTCATTTTCTTCAAAGGTTGCAACTTCATCGGCAATAGAAGGTTCGGCTGCTGGAATCACATACTTTGTCTCCATATCTTTCTAGGTATTAAAACTTATTGAAATTAAATAACTTCTCATTTGTTCTTTCCATTCACTGTAATCAACTCCATCAAACATAGGAAGCTACAACTTGTACTCCATCTGATCTCCCTCAAGTGGTTAAGCTTTTCATCGAGGAACCAAAGCTCTGATACCAATTGTTGAATTGCACAAGATAAATGAGAGGGGGGGTGAATCATTTGTATCAAATTCTTTACTTCTTAACTTAATAAATTCCACTTTAACCTTAGTTTGTTATTAAGTATAAACATGAAATGCAGATAATAGAAACACAATACCAGAGACACCATATTTACATGGAAAACCCTAATGAGGGAAAAAACACGGTGAGGATTAACTCACAATATAGTAGTAATGCAATACCAGATACACAGGCTCACTGCCAGAGGGCTCACTACTAGAGGGCTCACTACCTAGATACAAAGGTTCACTACCCAGATCAAGGGTTCACTTCCTTAGGACTCATTGTCCAAAAAGAGAGGTGCGCTGCCTATAGAAAATACAAAGAAATAGATAATGATCCACCACTAGTAGTTACACACACTTTGCAACTTGATCAGAAGATTATGAATACAATGAAGTATTGTTGCCTTAATTCGCTCTTCCACACTCTACTTTTCACACTTGTTCACACACTCTTCTCTTGCTCGAATCGCATGATGGATGGATATGAAATTTTCTATAATATAACTTTCTTTTATACCATCTTTAACCTTAGAAACATTCACCAAGGTAGGCTATTCAAATGCAAATTACAAATTCAAACTAGGTCGGCTACTCAACATTCCTGCGGTGGATAAGAATGTGAAGGGACCAAATACATATTGAATTAGGATCCAAACAACATCTTGGATCACACACATGCTTCCCCAAGTCGATGCAAAAACATAATGTACTGTGTAAACACTAGTTCGGCCGAACCTAATGAAAACACCAATGAACTTTGAAGTAAATGCATTATCAACAAGATAAACACACACAGATTTCTCAACACCTTCACCAATCAATTTACCATGTCTAAGAACAACTCAGATACATCTGCAACAAATTCAAAAAACTTCATTTGTAAAAAACACTTCACCAGTTCAATTAGGACAACCAACAAAAACATAGAGACTCTAGAGCAGGTCTTCCAGAGCACCAAACCACAAGAAACTTTATCATAACACATAAACCATCAAAAGGAATATTCTCCCAGATCCACAAGATCTGAAACCAAATACCAGAGGATTGCGGAGCCAAAACATTTATCTCAATCAACAACCAGATAACTCTGACAAACCAATTCACACATCGGTGAACATGACTTTTTCTCTCCATCAAACTCGAAGCTCAAACTCAGAATATACAATCCATTTAAGCTTATGAACACACCTATAAATTCACATAGTCATTTTTTCAACATAAGATAAATGCAGACCACAATACCAGAGCACACTCAGAACATACTTCAACACAACTTTCATTATATTTCAATTTTTTTCAAAATCACTTGGCAAAATCCAACTTACTCAACCTATACAGTGTTGACATCAATGAAAACATTAATGAAAACACCACCAAATACATCCATACTTGCAACAAATTTTATCACTGGTCATATGATTCAAACATCCACTATCAATCAACCATTCATCTCTATTTCTTTTGACAAATAATGTAACTTCAGTATTATCATTAGATTCTAGAAAAATATTAGAGATATCAAATCTAGGTTTATCCTTTTCTACCAAAAACAAAAAATCCTCATGATCTAATTCATCATTTGAAATAATGGCATTCTCATTAACATAATAGGCCTTCTTATTGATATTTTTTTTTAAATTCCTTGTTCTTTTCTCCAAACACTTATTTTCTAAATGACCAATCTTTCCACATCTAAAGCATTTAAGAAGTAGCATACCTTTGTAATTTCTAGTACCTTTCTTTAGTTTTCTTGTCAAGTTTTCTTCCAACTCATCTGAACTTTCACTATCCAGATCATCTTTTTTTTTGTGGCTTTGAAGGTTGTTTCATATTTCTCCTTTTCTTTTCCAAATTTTCTCATCTCAAACACAGTCAAGGTGCCAAATAGTTGGTCTCTGGTGAATTTCTTTGGATCATAAACTTCCTCAATACCTGAGATCTTGTCACTATAGCTCTTTGGTAGGGTCATCAGAATCTTCTCCATAAAATCTTCATTTGTCAACGTACCTATTTGATTTCAACTTCATTTACTACACTATCAACTCTTTGAAAGTAGCTTGTTATATCCCCACCTTCTTCCATCTTCAAGTTTTTATATCTACGCTTAGCTGTCAACTTCTTTGATAATTTGGCTCTATCATTTCCTTCATAGATATCTTTCAACTTTTCCAAAACATCTTAAGCAATTTCCAATGAAAAAACTTTTGTTAACCTAGTCTTAGATAAAGCACTGAAGATTGCATACATTGCCTTCTCATTCTCTTCATAGGCTAAAATATCATCTTCACTAGGACCACTTTCTGGTTCAACATATTTTATCTCAATAACTTTCCAAGTTTTGTACCCTAGAGAAATCAAATAACCTCTCATCTACACTTTCCAGAAACTATAGTCAGATCCATCAAACATCAAAATTTTCAATTTGTGCACCATTGGATCTACCCCAAGCAGTTAAGCTCTCCTTTGAGGAACCAAAGCTCTGATACCAATTGTAGAATAGTTTGAATAACTAAGAGGGGGGGTGAATCACTTATTATAAAAAAAATTCTTATCCTTAATTAATCCAGATCAAACTCAAAACAATCAAATAGCAATGAACATGAAAGCACTTAACAACACCAAGCATAAGGAACACAAAAATTTACGTGGAAACCCAAGATGGGAAAAACCACAAAGAATGCTAATTCTCAATTATAAAACACTAGTTAAGGTGATTTTTACATGGGCTCACTATAGGGTGGCTCACTACCGGTTGGGCTCACTGCCCGACTATTATAGCCAAAGATACAAAAAGGCTCACTGCCAAAAGAGAGAAACTCACTACCTACAAAAAAAGAATCACTTCCAAAAGAATGATGAAAAGGGAATCCACCACAAAAATAACTATCACCAATAGTCACACTAGAAGAAACTCATTGTCTTCTTTCTCTGATATACTTTTACACAATTTTTGGATTTTCAAATTCGTATTCACCACACCTGCTTTCATCAAATGGGATCAACTTCTACTCATACCAATAAATGCCTTCATAATCTTCTCAAGTTGGCCAAAAAAAATTCCATTTAATTCTTCCATAAAATCCTAAGTCAGCCAAACATAATTTGAATTAGGTCACCACAAAACATTCCCGTGCTGGAAGGGAATAAAACACGGACCACACATAACCTCCTCGCTTAAATCAACATGCTATATATTAACCATGATATCTGAAAACAAGGAATAGGATATACATATTACAATGCAAGCAATGTTCTGGGACATGCTAACCACCTTCTAGATAGGTCATGACCCAAAAGAGTGTATCTCATTATGTTGCAAGATGTATGGGACCAAGACAAGCACGACCGAAGATAGATCATCACAACACAACATCTAGAGTACGCCAATCCGGATCACTAAAGAAACAAAGTTGAACCTCAATCAATCAACCAAGATATGTTGACATCAGTGACAACCATTAATGACAATAATCAATAGCATCACATTCCAACAAGATTCACATATTTTTGCAGTTCGTTTATCGCTAAACTACATAGACTATTTTCAAAGCTATTTTTTTCTTGTCGCACTGTGAACGAGGTCCACCATCGTTATTACCTATTATCCTTCATTATTCCATCATAGTTATAGTATCCATTATTTTTTCCTTTTATAATCATTCAAATTGTCGATCATTTCATCTATTTCACACAACTCGTGCATATGGAATTATAGCATTTCAAGAAAATCACATGTTATGGGAAAAATGACAAAATGAAAAAATGAGAAAACAAAAATGATGAAAAATCAAAATCAAAAGAGATATGAATATTTATAAAATGAAAAGAAATTGACAAACATAAGTAACACCATGATGATTGATATGCATAAGAGCTATAGGAAAATTGAAGGAAACTATGATTGTGAATGAGCTATAATAGTCAAGGGTGAAGAAGTCATAAGTCATAAATCCAAAGTCTACTGGAGTCCAAATCACAACCTCTTAGTAATAAAGATTGCACGAGGACATGTGATATGTTAAGTTGGAGGGAATGATGAGAGTCATTTATGTTCCATTTTATGCAATATTTTAGCCTTTTTCATATGCCTTCATACCTATTCTCATATTCCATTTTCATACCTTATCATGCCATTTTATCACCTCTATGTTGCATATGATTAAATGTATATAAGTAGTATTTAATATAGTTTTGATATAAAAACATGAAAATTAATTATTGATTGTCTCTACTAACAAGCATTATTATTTTAGCTTATGCTAATTGAATAAGAAGAAGAATGCAAATTTCCTTTCACATTCTTCACAGGAACCTTCCTAAAACCTTCTTCACATAAATATGGCTTCTTCTTATTGTTGCAATTTCCCCTTCTACATGGAAAACTCCAACTTCCACAGTGACCAGATTTCACTCCTTGATGTTGACTATGCACCATTTTATCTATGGTAGATTTCCTTTGGTTCTTTCTTTGTGACACATTTATCCTATTCACAACATATATTCCCATGTGTTTCTTGGGTTGGACACATGGTTTCTACTATCACATTTTTCTTTCACTAGAATTTATGTCTATATTATTTAGCTACATGGATTCATCAAAAGAGTAGAATATGTTATAACAGTTGTGCTTGCCAGTTGTGTGAAGGAGAAAAATGCAATCTTCCTATTTCCTATTTTCATCTTCCATTAAAAAAATACTATTTTTAGTTTGTTATAACATGAACCATTAAACTATAGTTTGTTGGCCATAGGCAAAAACAAATAAATCTTTTTATGGATATATAGTTATATACTACATTTATAGATATTGTGGTATAAGCTGAACAATGCATACTTTTGTACCATTTTTGATAATATAAAACAATGTTTCTTCTGATCAAGGCAACATAAAAAGGCTCTCGTCCCATCTACCATGCAAACTGGGAGCAAGGGCCCACTCTCAAGATGCTTGGTGAGATTGTTGTATTTTTTAATTAGTTATAACTTGTATGATGTGTGGCGTGCTTCATGTGGAACAGATTAAATTATACAATGCGACTAGTTCCAAATTTAATTTCCTTTTAAGTTTTGAAAACTTTGATATTTGGTTAATGCACAGCTGGTTGATTATTAATCCAATCACGTCATCGATGTGAACAATTCATTATTGAATGCAACTATTATTTGAAGTATAAAAGATTCACATATTTATGTAGTTCATTTATCACTAAACTACATAGATTGTTTTCAAAGTTGTTTTGTTCCTACCGCATTGTGAACTTCTCATTGCAATAGAAAATAAGAAGTTGAACTAAATCTTTTCAAAGTGATTAGCTACATTTCATTATATTCATCTTGATAGAAATAGCCCTTCAATAAACAACCACTACACCTTTTGCAAGCTTATGTTCCCTAGATTGACACTTAGACCAAGTTGAATCTAGTCATTAATTCCTCCTATTCTTTACTCTAGTTTTGGCCTATCAAAAACCATCAAGATGAAATATAAAATCTTGAACTAGTTGCAAATAAGATGAAAGGGGTAGCCAAGATAGTATATCTTGAGGCAATTTTCTAATGAATAGATTTTCTTAATAGTTTTCAAGATTTCCAAGGGATAAATTCACATTATAAGATTGGGAAGAAAATGTGTCTACTAATAGACATAATTATTCTGGGTTTGACTTAGATCTAAAATAGTATTACTATTACCTTAATATTGTTATCAAAAACTTTAGTGACTCCATGCTAGAGATGGAGATGCACAAATTCAATGAAAAGAATCTAGTGAATTATCTTTTCCAAAGGGATACATTATTTGTCCTTCATCACGTTCCATGTTAACGAAATAGTCTTGATATAATTATATTTGGATCTAGATAGATTAATTTGATTTTTTGGTTGTGATGAGAATAAAAACAAGGGATGTACTCTCACATGGTCTACTTTTCAAGAACTCGTGACAAGTTATGGTGATAGTATTATGGATAGATACTTAAGCTAGATTACAAAATTAAAGCAAACAAATACAATCATGGACTATACTTATCAATTCCATATATTGTCTTTCAAAATGGACCATGTTATAGAGGAAATTTTGAACGAACTATGTCTAGGGATTCTAAAGTACCACATCAAATATGAGGTATGCATGTTCAATCCAATTTTTGTCACCCAATCAATTTTGTTTTGGCAAGAATTTCAACCTATGAGATTGATGCCTCAAAAAATTGAAGAGGGCTAAAGGGTTATGTTTTAACCATGAAAGAAAATATAGTAGAGGGAAAAAAGTTCTAAAAATAAGTTGTTATATATTGAGGGAGCCAATGACAAATAAAAAAGATGAAGTAGAATTATTCATTGTGAAAAACTCAAAATATCTCCAATCAACTATCTCTTACCATGTGCATTATTAGGTATTAATATACCAAAAACCCTCAAGATACTTGGTTTCCTTAAATTAAAAAGGTGACTATATTGATTGACTCAAGAAGTACTCACAATTTTATCAACAATAAGTTGGAAACATAGTTAAACTACTTTGTTTACACAATGCAAAAAAATTATACAATGATTGTATATAGAGGCATAATTAGTTATTCAATGAAATGCCATAATATTAAACTCACCAATGAAGACTACATGCTCAATTTTCTTATGTTCACTATCCCAATGGCTAGAGTAGACATTATTGTAAGATTCAAATAGCTCAATAACTTGAGAATAATTGAGATGGAATTTCAAGACATTTTTGTGTTTTAACTCAAAGGGTAAGATATTTGAACTAAGATGGTTGTGTGCAGTGTCCAAAAATAGTAAGATCTCAATAAATGAAAAATATTCTTAATAAGAGGGTAGAAAAGGGTGTGGCCCAATTATTTTCATTACAAGTGTAATAGTCAAAAAATCCTACATCACTAGATCCATAATAAGTTATAGATTGGCACTTAGTAATTTTTGGGGATTAACCAATGAAATTGCCTTCTAAAAGAGATCTCAATTGTGTCATTCAACTATACTAGTAGTAGTATTAGGGTACCACCCACCATCCATCACCTCTTCTTTGAAGGAGCACATTCAACACCAACAAGAGGTTTTCTTTAGTCTCACAAAGTACAAGGGGATGACATAATAAAATTAAATAAAAATATGATCATTGCAAACTTTTAATTCAAATAGAGATACCAAATCTTGATGTGATAGGTAGAATTGTGATGGAACCTAAGGAGTCCTTCAAAATGTACCAAGAGGATGTGAACAAGGGAGATTACTAAATATTTTATCAAGTGGATGAATTTAGTTAACAAATATGTGATATGGAAATATGAAGCATTCTTAGATAAGTACCTATGAATCATCAACATTGAGGAGAATGTCGGATTGAAGGGGAGGGGCGTACTATGCCCTTATCCCATAGCATATATTAGGATATTTGATAACCTACTATGGGCCATATCATCCTTCAAGTTTTCTTATGTAGTCATTTCTTTATGCAAGGATATGATCTATAATTGCTAAGTATAATCCTTGGTTGATCTTGTTTGTCATAGTTTGGCTAACTAATTGAAGTAAATATTTTATACACTATTGCACTATATTACATCTGTAATTCATTTGAAAAAATTAAATAGCTGACATTAAGGGTTTTCTTCTACTTTTGAAAACAAAGCCATCTATACCAAATTAATTTCTTAGGTTTCAAATGTAAGGATTCTAGTGTAACCTTTTGTCCACATGGGATCTTATGAATATCATAAAAATCTCCATTCGATTAATCAAATTGGTTGGATTCTTTTTATCAAACTTTTGCATGTCTACTTTTGGTAGCATATTATAAGATCTAGAATGAGTGTTATCATTTGGCTATTCTAATGATTCACCCTTATTAATTGAAATATTAGGGGTGGATGGTGTATAGGGTTGGCCACTCAGTTATGAGACTAATCACATCTAGATAATTCATTACATGTTGTGCATGTCTTCATCCAAATTGTACAATTTATCATTAAATGGATATGACATCATGATTGAAGTCCAACCTAAGTGTAACTCTAAATCTATATCCTCTTTGTTTGAAGTTTTTTCAATTTGTAGGATTTTTTCCTTACCCTCTAGGCTATGGCCCTATCATGTTGAGGATTGGTAGTGCAAAAATTAATTTTTACCATTAACCCAACTTTGGCTAGATGATTTTAGAATTACGTTTGTCCACCCCAAAATCAAAATTTTGAATAGAACACCCCTAATGAATTTTCAATATTAATCACCAAAGGCTAAATTTTGGATTATAAGTCCCTGTAATGCTGTTTGAACTTCAACAAAAATATTAAAAAATAATTATAGACATTTGTAAGATATAGGAAAATCTTCAAAATGAGGATGAAACCCTAATTTAATACTACCTATTTCAAAATTCTTCAATTGATCTTGAATCTAGATTGTAGTTGCTTCAACGTGTCCTTGATTAGCCCTCCAAATTTTGATTAAAAACATCAAAATGAAAGAGATTTTTACTTGACAACCTAACCTCCTAAACTAGAAAAATTGTCTTATTTCTTGTCTTTAGATGCCAAGATCATACTTTAATACCACTTGTAAGGAAATAAATTGCACAAAAGAACATAACATCAAATACAAAAATATAATATGAATTTCTTATGAATACTCAATTAGACTAAGCCATTTCAAGGGGCAACCTATAGCATGCATGGGTATATAGCTTGGAAACTTCTACTTCTAAAATTCTTAGTTGATAGTAATATCATGATTTTCCCATTCGAGACACCTTTCTTGAACATGCCAAACACATTCTAGGAATGTTGATTTGCTCATTCTCTTTGGAATGTTGAGTTTCATGATCTCCCTACCATCTTTGGTCACTCTCTTAACTAGAAATTTGTGCAATTGGGAATTGGTCTTGCTATGAGTATAATATCTAAATTAGTTAGACAAATTATAATTACTCATTTTTTAAAAGAAAGTTGTAAAGTTGTGTAGTCGCTCATGCTTTTCTCTAGAAACTATTTTGGAGATTTACTCTAGTGTTTTGATTAGAGGTAAATAGGTTTTGAAGGGGCCACAAAACCCTTTACAAAAAAGATAAACTAAAGCAGAAGATAACTAAATAGAGTAAACAATAGCCAAAACATAGGAAGTCGTCAGCATGACAACAACCAAAAAGGAAGGACAAGAAACAATACCACTACATATTCTTCAAGATATCAACAACTTCCATGTCGCTCTCCATAGTTTTTTGATAATCATCCTTGACTTCAGACATATCTTTAGTAGGGACCCCAACCTACAACTTGGTCTTATTACGCGTTCTAGCATCGAGCCCAACCACATTTGCCTCACTAACCAAAACAATCTGCGACCCAATAGCCTTGTCAACAGAAACCTCCCCCTCCACATGCCTTTCACCAGCACATTTACTCTAGTGTTGTTTTTTAGATGTCCACACTATGAAATGTGTAGCAAGATGCTCTTAGGATTGATCAATAAATTGAAATAAAATATAACACATACAAAACTAAATCTTTAAGATAGAAACAGCTCACAAATTCCTCGCCAAGCATATCGATTCCATTGTTGTTAGAACCTCATTCATGGCTAATACTTACTCCACACTACACGATCGAGACAAGTTGTAGCACCCTACACTATATCAAGACAATGCACACAATAACGCATAGGATGGCTTTCAAGATAAATGTCAACTATCCTAATCAAATAGTTTAAAAATGAACTATACATAAATATATAAAAACTTGAAAATGTGTTGCAATGTTATGACTAAATATCTTTCTTAATATTTTATGGTCTATTAGTTATGATATAATTATAACTTTTAAACTTATCAACTTTGATTAAAAAAAAAAAACTACATTCATCTCTAACTTTGTACAAATTACTAGCTCATCCTAATGAAATTACCATTGCTAAATTTGAAACTTCTCTCACACACATCTAGATCTAAGTCATTTACATGTGCTACTATTATTATTTCCCTCACAATCTACTTTAAATTTGAAATGAAATTTTATTAAAGTCATTAAAAAATATCTTCAACCTTATTTTGAAATCTTTTATAAATGTTTGATTAAACATACCATTCTATTTTGTAATAATCAACACATTTTAAATACATATAAAAACTATATTTTTATTTTTATTTTTAATAATACTAACCATGTGAAATATCACCAATTCAATCTGCTCCATTTTCAACCATAAGTAATATTCAATAATTGAAAGACATCCCATGGAAACTCCATTGAGAAAGTTAAAACCCCTACATCATGGTGAAGCATTATTTCTCCTTAGCATTTTTTTATTTTAATATTTGTATTTGAAAAACCTCAGAACTCCCGAGGGCATACAACATGCAATGAGTGTCAGGTCCATAAATATATTGAGCAAATATGTTTTGTGTTTATCTCTTTTTAACTTTACTGACATAAATAAATGCATGGCATTTAGCCGTTATTGTTAGCATTATCTCTATCATAAATGAATTCCTCTTAAAATATACATTAATGTTATACAAACACAATAATTGCAATTTAAATATCATTTATATGATTGTCATGACAGTGGAGGCATTCGAGGAAAGAACTTTCAAATTTTCCATATTCTATTTTAATTATCTTCTTGTCTTGTACGTTTATACTACTAGTGTTTGTTTCCTACTTCTCTTATATTTAGTGTTTGTACTGGATCTCTCTTCATTTTCTACGCAATCTTATTCCTAATTCTAGTTACCAGTCGTTTGTCCAGATCTCCATTGATAACAATGACTGGAATATTATTAGTATCTTTCAACTTCATGTCGATAAAAACCCATAAATTTTGATTGCCATTTCTTGGAATTCTGGTAAGATTTTGATTTTGATTTTGTTCGGAGAAACATGGGTGCATAATAAGATAATGATCAAACCAGACAAATTTAGTGGCGTTAGTTACAACAGCACAAAAATTCTCATCAGCCTTTGGAATTGAGAAAATTGCAGAATTGGTTCGTACACACAGATAATTAAAGAAATAAAGTGTGGAAACTTTTACAATATTTTACAAACGGAGAAAAAATGATTATTGAGATGGGAGATTCCCCTATTTGTTTTTGGGCTTGGTTTGAATCTGCTGAAAATACAATGATGAATTCTCGGAGGAAAGAAATTCATCATGAAAACTTAATTAATAAACGAATATAACCAACTCACCATATTATGATTAAATCTGGAAACCATGATCATGATCATCGGATAACTGCGTTGTTCAAGCAATTTCCAGACCACGAAAGCCAACTACACCGATCGATTCCGCCATTGTTTTTGTTCTCATCATCTTCGAAGAAACCTCTGGAAGTGCTAAAGATCGCAGAGGATTCGGGCAATTCGCCAAGATCTGCATACAAGTCGTCGTCTTCTTCATCTAAGTTACGGTTGGATCTGGAAATACAGAGCTCTACGTCTTGCATGAAGGATGACAGGGGCTCGGCTGCCTGCAGCTGCTCTAGTCTGTCCGGGGAGTTTATGATTAATGAGAACAAATTATCAGAAGAAGAAATAGAAGGCTGTTCTTCTGATGATGCACCCACATGATGATCTGTAGAGCTTTTCTCTGAAACAGTTGGAGCAGCAGCAGGTGCAGAAACTGGGACTTCTTGAGAGTGTTTTGCAGCCGAGTTTGAATTGTTGTTACGATTTGCTGGCCATGGGTGATTGTGGTCAGAGGTGTATGTAATTATCAGCATTGAGGGATCTGTGCAGCTTCGTTCCACTTGCTTTCTAGCACAGCAACCCTTTGAACTGCTACACCTGTAGTAACCTCTGTTTATGTTTGCAACACACACATCAATTATGAATACACATAAAGTTGAACAAGATAAAAGATTTTATTAACCATTCACAATCCTAACTTCAATTTTTTTGGCATGGTTTAAAAAAAAATTGGAATCAGTTATGTATGTTTTTGTATTAACATTTCAGATCATTCTTTTTTTTGTTATAATAGATCTCTGATCGTGATTGGAAACATCAATACAAAAACATACACAGTTGATTTCAAAAGAAATCTATTAAGAATTTCTTGATATCGTTGATATGAGTTTTTTACAGTTTGTGTCGTATTCTTACAAGATTATTTCTGAAATCAATTATGTATGTTTCTGTACCAATGTTTCAGATCATTCTCCTCTTTCTGAAGATGGATCAATGAGTGTGATCCGAAATGTCAATACAAAAACATGCACAGTTGATTTCAAAAATAATCTTTTTAAAAGTTTTTTGACATTGCTAACATGAGTTTTCCACAGTATTATTAAGAGATTATTCCTTTCTTGAATCAATTATGTATGACTTTGTATCGATGTTTTGAATCACTCTCTTCTTTCTAACGATGAATCGTTGAGTATGATCCAAAACGTTAATACAAAAACATACACAATTGTTTTTAAAAAAAAAACAGAATTTAGAAAAATGATTAATCTAACACTTTTTCTGTGATGCGATCACACATCAGCCGATTGAAAGATTTTGGTGAACGGAAAACAAAATCTGAAAATACTACAGACCTTGGATATGGAGAGCCTTTGATTGGTTTCTGGCCGTATTTTCGCCAAGCCCACATATCAGAAGGGGGGCCATCGCTCTTCTGCCTTCCGTCTGCCGGGCCTACCGGGACGCATACAATCCTCTTTTGAACGCTCTTCCTGAACACACAGCGTACGTAAACGACATTTAGTTTGCTGACTCTTTCATGCACAAAGATAAATACAATTGAAAAAAGTTCAACTTTTCTTAAATTCCTCATCCAATCCTTCTGCCAAGAAATGGCCTAAACGAGGGGAATAAGATTGCTCAGAGCCCACCTCGTGTACTTCCACATGAATCCTCAACGGCCCCCGGTACTGAACATACATAGAATTAAAAGCAGACAACGGTACACGTCTACGCCTATAAATAAAAGAAAAGCCACAAATAATGACACCGAATAACAACACGAGAAAGTGGGTGCAGATATTAATGATGGCGGAAATGTATTGATGGGAATGTAAGGGAAAAAATAATAGAGCCTGCTGCTGCTGTAAACTCGGAAGGACTAACGCCCAATTTTAAATGGCCCCAAAAGAACTGTTACAACGGAAGCCTCGTGTCCTTCAGTTCCCCACAAAAAACCAAATTAAAATATGGCAAACAAACTGGAATGAAAAGTTAATTGACATGGGTATTCTGAGCTGCTGTTGTTGAAGATCATAAATAGCTGGGCTCATACAGTGATATGGAGGGGTATAGTTGTCAGACTAATTGGATTCGCACTGCTGATCTTTTAAGGTTAGAGAAGGTGAAAGAATGAGCGCTGAATGAATCTAGGGAACAAGCCAATCCAATTAGACATGAATTTAATGAAATTCTTCGTTAAAATCTGTAACCTCAAAATTGATTTCCAAAATAGGATTTTCCTAAGTTACTCCTACAACTATACTACTTAGAACCATTAGGCTCCTGTATTGTAGTGAAGCTTAATGCAACCGCAATTGTTTGAGAAAGATAAAAGATGTACAGCTGGTTTCACTTGTTATCCTCCACCGCCATGAATGATGTATTACCAATTCCCTGCTTGTTTGAGAAGATTAAATCCATGAAACTAGTTTTATTCAGTGTTCCAAGCCTTGGTTGCAGTCACATGGATCACATCTTTAATTTCTTTAAAAAAAAATTATGAGTATGATTTGACATGATTAGAATTTTTGATGGAATGAATACCTTTCTTTATATTATAAATTGGATATCATAAACCAGCGAAAAAAAGTAGAGATCAATGATCTCATCTGTGCAGGTTATTTAAAAGAAACTTGCAAAATTTGGTTCTAAAACTTGAAACTTGATTCTAAAACTTGAAACTTTGGTTCTAAAACTTGAAACTTGAAAATTGGTTCTAAAGCTTGGCCAAAGCTTGATCCCCTAAAATTGTTGGGTTTGATGAAAAACACACAAAAAATCTCAGGCAAGCCTTATCCATACCTTCTTTTGGAGCACTGAGCCTTGGCATCACAGTCCTCCCCAGTGCTGTCCTCAGCCGACTCACGTTTAACAGGAGACGCCGACAATTTGTTTGTTTCCTCAGGCTGAATCGTTTCTATTTCATGCTGATCCTCCTCTTCCTGCTTACAAACATTCCCTAACAATTCCTCCTGCTCCTCCCCATGATGATGATAATCTGCCAGCTCCTTCTTGACCTTCTTCTCCAAACCAAGGCCTGTAGGACCAGAAACAGGATAAAAACTGGTAGAAGAATCAGATCCCAGATCGAAACTCACCAAACCCACCGGAGAAACTTCTGGGAAAGCCATAGAACTATTACACTCCAGAACAGAAGAAGGCGAGCAGGACCTTATTGGATGACTGAAGCCTTCATAATACACAGATTTGGCCATGAATATCTTTTCATTGCATCCCTCTTCAACCATAGTCTTTCTTCTACTCTCTATTCAGACCCAGAGAAACACTTCTTATTCAAAACCAATAACGCCACTGAAAACCAACAGACCAGAGCCAATTTCTCAGACGCGATGTGATCACAAAGACCCCGAAGATATGAAGCTTCACCGCCTGATATTGACAAAGATTTTTCACTGAAAACACAAAATTCTTCAAACGCGGATTCTATAAACTCCCTTCACGGGAAAAGGCGCAAGTTCGAGCTACCTGCAGGGAAAAGGTAAAATAATTTGGCATGCATATTCAGATCTTCATCACCTACCCCATTTCCATCTCAATCGCCCTTTCTTTCAACACGGTGCGTTTGCAAAATTTCCTCCTCGTGATGGAGGCGGCGAATGACGCTCATAAATGGAACTCTTCACACGATGTCGTTGATAGAAGGAGGGACCATCGGTTTAATCAAATAATTCTTAACGATGGTTGGGGGGCCACATTATCCGCGTATAGAGATCATCACCGTATTTAGTCTTGTGAATACATACACCCCGCCTTATTTGACATTAACCATGTTCAATATACATCAGCATGCCATGCTCATCACTTTTTGCCCTCTCTACGCTTGGATTTACATCGTCGTGTTATAGATTTCACACCTTTTTTGAAAAGTAATCTAGTTTATTTGTTTTATTTTTCAAATTGATAGATGATCCTCGTTGTAAATTTGTTGACAAATGTAAACTCTACATTTTATTTATTTATTTTGTGTCTATTTTGATAGTACATAAGCATCAAATTCTAATGTGAGACGGTAAATAGTACTGGTTTTTATCTATATATATATTTAGAAATTAGTTTTGATTATAAATTTATTTAGATTGTAATTTTATTTTTTTAAATGTAATTTCTATATATTTTTCTTTTTATTTTGTGTCTATTTTGATAGTATATAAGCATCAAGTTCTATTGTGAGAGGTGGTAAATAATATGATGGTTATCTGATTTTATCTATATATTTGTAGAAGTTGTTTTTTTTATTTAAAATTTATCTAGATTGTAAATTTGTTGACAAATGTAAACTTTACATTTTTTTCCTTATTTCATGTCTATTTTGATAGTACATAAGCATCAAATTCTAATGTGAGAGGTGGTAAATAGTACGATGGTTTTTATCTATATCTATTTGCAAATTGGTTTTGATTATAAATTTATCTAGATTGCGATTTTTTTGAAAAATGTAATTTGTATATTTCCCTCTTTATTTTGTCTATTTTGATAGTATACAAGCATCGAATTCTATTGTGAGAGGTGGTAAATAATATGATGGTTAT
This sequence comes from Sequoiadendron giganteum, assembly GCA_007115665.2. Classification (NCBI taxonomy): domain Eukaryota; kingdom Viridiplantae; phylum Streptophyta; class Pinopsida; order Cupressales; family Cupressaceae; genus Sequoiadendron; species Sequoiadendron giganteum. Next base: position 484,075,651 of record CM021104.1, read on the forward strand.
CTAATTTTATCTATATATTTGTAGAAATTGCTTTTGATTATAAATTTATCTAGATTGTAAATTTGTTGACAAATGTAAACTGTACATTTTTCTCTTTATTTTGTGGTATTTTGATAGTATAGAAGCATCGAATTTTAGTGTGAGAGGTGGTAAATAATATGATGGTTATATGATTTTATCTATATATATTTGTAGAAATTGGTTTTGATTTTTAAGTTTATCTAGATTGTAAATTTGTTGACAAATGTGAATTATACATTGTTCTCTTTATTTTGCGTCTATTTTGATAGTATATAAGCATCAAATTCTAGTGTGAGAGGTGGTAAATAGTATGATTGCAATTTGATTTTATATCTATATATTTATAGAAATTGCTTTTGACTTTAAATTTGTATTTTTTTTATCAAGGTTATAGTAAAATTGATCTAATTCAATTCTGTAAAATACATAATTTATTCATGTATTTTCAAATTTTAAATCTAAATTCGAGGTTTTGTCGACTTCTTCTAATGAGCTATTAAATTATTAATTGGCTTGAGCACAAAATTCATTAACATGTCTATTAAGATTTTGTACATAAGAAGAAATTTGATCATTTCAAATCATCTTTTAATTCAAATCTTTCTTTTGTTTAAGTATTATCGTTCAAGGAGCATAATTAAATCGTCATCATTATATCATATGCTTGCATCTAAATTTTAGGAATTATTGCAAGTTTGTGTGTTATCTTCAAATTTTTCCACCAAAATATTAAATTAGTGAATCTAAGGTTTGACCAAGGGAGATCACCTTGCATAGCAAGTTCTTCAATAGTGTTTATGGATGTTATCTATTAATTAATGGAAGTTGAAGAAGCTTGGGAAACAAATTTTAGGCAACAAAATCAATAGATATCATGTCTAAGGACTTGTAAGTACCCATTTTTGTATGTCATTATCTACAACAATAATCTTTTGTTTGATAATAATTGAACCCATGTCCAAGTAGTAATTATGATGTATAAAAGTGGCAACTAATCTTGATTCCCAAAATATCTCTCATTAATTCTAACATCTAGGTCTTCCTTATTGAGCTTTCTACCTAACATTAACTTCTTCTTTGTGCATGTCATTGGAACTTAGGGTACTCATTCTTTTGTATGGCCCATTTTAATTATTTATATTATGTGGGATCTATCTTTATTTATCCAATAGGGATATAAAAAAATAATAAAGGGGTCATGGGTTAGTAGCAATAAATGATCTGGGGGTGTTGACTTCCATAAAAAGGTTGTGGTAACCCATAAAACACTTGGTAGCTTCTTCATAACAAATTATATGGAAAAATATTAATGAGTAGTTATAATTTGGTATTCATAACAAAGTGGGGGCTATTCTAGGGAAAGAATCTCATTAATATTTTAATTTTAAATTTGAGAGGGAAACTAGGATGTTGAAAATTTGTTTATTGCTAGTGTTACATATCGAGGTGCTTGGTTTCCTTTGAGACATCTGCCAATTTATTTAGTCTTTAATGTCGTAGTTTGAGCCTTTTGTTTAGCCAACAAATTCAAGGATGAAACCCCTTAGGTATGGAGATCAAAGGGTGAAACCCCTTTGGTTTCTTGAGGGAAATCTTACTGAAATGTTTTATTTATGTTGGAAGCTTTATTTTACTTTCAACAAGAATTTATATTTGGAGAAACAAAATATTATAACAATGGATTTAACTCATATTTTATATGTTATTTATTTGTTGATATTTTGACATATTTGAATATATTTATTTAGTGAGCTAATATGTGTATTGTTCATGAAATCTATTGTTATATCTTTTAGAATTATTATTTATTTGACTATATAAATCATTATTCATCTACCATATGCTATCACCTCACCCTCATAGAATCTTGATGATTAGAAAGTTGAATAATAATATTTACTCATCATATGTCTTGCCCCACCCTCATGGGACCTTGGTGATAAAAAGATGGTAAATATTTTTACAAAAAATTGTTGAGATTAGTATTATGATATTAGATCTTTGAACTTGCCAACCCAAAGTGTGAATAAAAATATTGATGCTATCTAGTGAAAGAGAAATAATATATTTAAGAAGAGAACAAAATAAGTTGCAAAAAACCCTTGATTCAACACGATATTTAGATGTAGAGGAAGACATGGTACAAGAGGGGAGAGGAAAGGGGAAATTGACATATGAAGAAAATGAGAATTTATTCCATGAAAAGATGATAGAAATTCATCATGGACTATGAGACTAATGGTATAAATGCTATAATTGTTAGAAATGAAGGTGAACACTATATATATGTAAGTTTGAATTCAACTATAAATATGATTTAGCAATGTGTAACTAAATGGAGATTATGAGAAATTAAATTAAACAAAAAAGATATATGAAATAGTAGAAAAAACATATAATGCAGTGTTTACATGAAGAAACCCTATCAAGAAGAAAAACTCCACAAAGAAGAGGGACCCAAGTTTATATTATGTTCAAGAATAGAGATTACATACAATTATTTATTTCTCCTCTTCAATATTCACTCTTTCAACACCTATAAATAGATATTTCACTCTAGATCATAATGTTGCATTTTTACCATTATAACCCCTACTTTTATAGCATTTTCATCCTCTAAATGGAGCATCCAAGTTGGTTATCATATTCCAACACATCCCTTGAATAAATCTAGGAAGTTTTTACATAAAAAATTATATAATCTAATCCCATTACTCACCTCTTACATATGGACAACTAATTCATTCTCATGGACACCTAATTTGTCTTATTTTACAATGTGATTTTTGTCTTCATGTGGAGGTGTGATAACCATCCAAAATAACATCAAAAAGTGTCTAAATAAACCTCATGGGGATTTGGGTTCCCAAAACCAACTTAACCTCCATGATTTTCTTTCAATGAATAGTAATTAATTATCTATAAGTAATTAATTACTTACCCCAATAAAAACTAATTACCATACTAGTAAAACCTTGATGGTAAAAAAAATACAACTAATGGTGAATCCTTCATTCGTCATGTGAATGATTTATAGGAAGCATTAAGAGTAATAAAATACATTAGTGAATCTATCATCCCTCATGAATTATTTGCAACAATATTAGGAGTAATTAAATACATAAGATTTAAAAGGTTGATGACACATTAATCCTTACAATAGTTTCAAAGTGACACGAGAGATCGAGGCCATGCAAAAATATCTCAAAGACAAGTGAGCGCACCAAAAAATGACTAATTCAAAGCTAGATCCGTACTAAAACCTACTAAGCCTATGTTTCTACATAAGGAGGAGATGAAATAAAAAGAACTTAAGACTGCTCTCACTAAGAATATCAACAAAATATTTTAGGAGTATCAAAGGGAAGATAAAGCACACAAAACCACAATATCCTTTATCAACTACTTGGAAATCCTTAAAAAAAGGATAAATGGTAGTAGAAACTCTATTAGTAGAAGAAATGATGAGAATAGAGGACTAAAACTAAAATTTAGTAAATTAGATTCCCTTGCCCATGATGGAAACAACAAGAGATATTCTCAAGCTTGGCTACAAAAATTGTAAGACTACTTTACACTTAGCCTAGGTATGGAGGAAGAAGATGCCATCCAATTTGCCACACTGTATTTAGAGGGTGTATCTTACGATTTGTGGCACCATGGTTTGGTCAAGCAAGGGCATGTCCTTGTGCAAACCTTTGATGATTTTAGCTAAATAATTTTGGAGTATTTTGTACTATTTTAATTATGGTACCCAATCTATTTAAAAAGAGAATCACTTTTCTTATTATCAAAGGTTTATCTGAACCCCTTGAGGGTCTTATTGAGGATTTCACACCCTCTTCACTCTTAGAGGCTTTAAAGAGGGATTTAACACTTGATCCATATGCACATTAAAGAATAATTTTTCATCTCAACCTAAGGCACCCACCTTTGGATAGCACAAGAGAAATTTATAGAAGGGAGGATTTAATTCATATTCTTAGAAAGATATATTTTAACCATCTACAACAACAAAAAGTGGATAATTACAACATAAATTAGCTTAGGATTAAGAAATTATGCTTCTCTTGCACTTGGATCCATGGGAACTAGGACATAGATGCCTTATTAAGGCCCAACTGTATTATACTAAGCTTGTATTTTAATATTATGATATAAATTATGAAGAACATGTTCATCAAAAACAAAATAGAGAAATATGAGACAAAAAATTTCTAGGATGGAGATACAATTATAAGAAACAAAAAAAATTTAGCTCTTTTTGGAGCACCTCATTATCATCCATTTAGAGTCTGAATAGTGCTATATAGACAACGAATCCTAGTGCTTATTGATAGCAAGGCTACCCACAAGTTCATTAATGAAGGCCTAGATGTTAACATTGTAATGTCCCGTCGTGGAACCCAGGGAACGACAAGTTAATTCAACTAAACAACCACACAATTTTATTTTTTTAAACACTTAATAACAACATGTGAACAACAACATATACAAAAACGTTCTCAAGTTCCACAACTATGCTACTAAAGTAATAACAAGAAGAATAACTCATCACAAACCATATACAAGAAACATTTGAATGTATCATATCACCATTATATTATCATAAAGAGATTCATTACATGTTCAATTACAACAAACAAGATTGTGACAAATCTCGATACATCCAAGGTCATAATACAATGAAACCTCATGTCAACATCGTGAGTGAATACAATATAGAAGATGAACAAGTACTACTGTTGTACACGTCCACAAGCACGTCCAACGAACAACTTCGTGAATGATGTGAATCCAAGAACCTGTCAAGAACAATCTCGTCTCGAGAAACATCACCTGCAAGGGGACCCAATGGAAGAAAAGGCATGTTCCTCCCAACCATGTGGAACTCGAAAGCCCACCCCCTGTGCTAGGAGATAGAAATAGTTCCTCAAGTCAAACTGACATCAAAGAAGAGAAAACATACAAGACATGGCCACCATACACATGAAAACATGATGACATAAAAACCACATAACAACCGACATACTCCCAGAGGCAAGGGCATAACCACAAGTGACTCTACACAAGAGACCCAACATATGTACAAGGATAGGAGTGTCATCACACAGTCATAATAGGTTACCTTGGAGAATCTTCCTAGATTATCGACCCTCATCCTAAGTTACCCTGGCAACCTCTAACGATTTCCAGCCCCTAAACGAACTTATGTGGTATCGATACACTTTTCAAGAAGACAAAGTGACTGATTAGCCAGTCCAGGCCATCTCAACCTACTTTAAACTAAACAAGAAGTTAAGTACAAGGCAAGGCAAAATAATTATCTAAGTTGTTTAATGTTTACTACCCAACCCCTAATGCTTAAGTTTAGTTATCACTTAATTACCCACTTTCAAAAGGTTACCCATGCAACCTCTTTAGGGTTCCGACTCCTAACAAAAGCCACTCCTCCTAATTACAACTCACTTACTGGGTATGTGTAGGATCATCATGGAAAAAACAGGCCCTTAAGTGGCAATGAAAATTCAAAAAATCAGAGTTGGGAAACTTGACATAAAAATTTGAATAAGTTATCTATATTATTTCAAAAATATGTAAGAATAGAATCTATGTCAAATTGAATTTAGTTTCTAAACTACTAGGTTAATTTTTGTTAAAAAAAAATCTATTTGGTGAAAATTTAAAATTTCAATGTAGTAGTACTAAAATTTCAAGGAAAAAATAAGAAGTAGGTGTCTCTCTGACCACCCTAACCATAATAAAATCATAATATTTTTTTATAAGATTTTAGATATAAGTAGAGGACTCATGTCTGGATGTGATGCATATTTTTTTGTAATTTTTTTTCAAATAAATAATTAATTATGAATTTTTTATTACAAATTTCTAAAAATATAAAAACTCGTATGTCTGACCACCTTAACTTGGTCAAAACTTAATGGAATTCATTTTTTTTTAATCCTATAGTATGTGAAGCATAGAATGTGACGCATGTTTTGGATTCAAAAAATGTGATACCGTTTGAAAGCTATAGATGTTTTTCTATCAGACTATCAATTAGGACTTTAGTCATAATTCTAATAAAAAATAAATAATTATTATTTATTAGATTCTAAGTAAAATATAATTTATATTGGTAGAAAGTTGAGAAGCTCCTTTACAAACCCTTTTCGTTTCATCAATTTTAGGTAAAATAAAAGTTGTCAGCCACATGGGCGAAGTCTAGAAAAGCAAGGTAAGTTGTTAAACACGTTTTACGTGTTGACTTTTTAGGATTGGCATTTTTGAACCAAATCTCGAGCCTAATCCCTAGGCATTAAATTTTGTGTCAGAATATCGGATATTTGATTCAAATCGGATATCCAATTCAAATCCGATATATGATATCTTTTAGATAAGTTTTAAAACAATTTATACAACATTTTATATATGATTTAAAAATGCAATTAAGTTTATAATTTAATATATATAATATCCAATAAAGTTTATAATGTAATATATTTAATATACAACTTATGATAATCTCTTACCGAATTATGTTTTTAATATATAATATATTATTAAATGTATAATATTTAAATATTGTTTCAATATTTTAGTTAATCTATAAATATTTTAATATTATTTTAATATTTTAGTTAATCCATAAATATTTAAATATATATATATTACCAATTTATAAAATATTTAAATATTATCTCTTTCCCTCTCACTCTCTCCACCTCTATCTCTCTCAAGTCTCTCACTCAATCACTCCTCTCTCTCTCTCTCTCTCTCTCTCTCTCTCTCTCTCTCTCTCTCTCTCTCTCTCTCTGTCTCTGTCTGTCTCTCTCTCTGTCTCTCTCTCTGTCTCTCTCTCTGTCTCTCTCTCTCTCTGTCTCTCTCTCTCTCT
>CM021104.1:484082586-484357058 GCA_007115665.2 Sequoiadendron giganteum
TCCCCCTCCCCCTTTCCCCTCTCCTCTCTACTCTCTCCCTCTCCCTCCCCCTCTCTCTCTCCCTTATCTCTCCCTCCCCCTCTTCCTCTCCCCTCCAACTCCCTCCCAATCTCTCCCTCCCCCTCCCTTTCCCTCTCTCCCTCCTACTCCCACTCCCACTCCCTCTCCCACTCTCCTACTCCAACTCCCTCTCTCTCCTCTCTCCCTCTCTCCCTCTCCTCTCTCTCCCTCTCTCTCTCCTCTCTCCTCTCCTCTCCCCAATCTCCTCCATTTATCTCCTCTATCCTCTCTCTCCTCTCCTCTCTCCTCTCCCTCCCTTTCTCCCTCTCTCTCTCTCCTCTCTCTCCTCTCTCCCACTCCCTCTCCTCTCTCCTTCTCACTCTCCTCTCCTCTCCCTATCACTCTCCCACTCTCCCTCTCCCTCTCCCTCTCCCTCTCCCTCTCTCCCTCTCCCTATCACTCTCCCACTCCCTACCATTAACCCTTAGGTGTATGTGTGTACAAATCGGATATCCGATTTGACTCGGATATCTGATTTTTGAAACTTCATTGTGCAGAGGTGAAATCTTACCATTGCAGAACATGTTTGACAAATCGGATATCGGATTTGTGGGCCATAGAAAAACCCCATGTGGGTCATTTTTGTGCATTCCAACGGACCCTGCATTCTGTTTATAGCACTTTGTAGGTGACAAATGCTCAGTTTCAGACAGGAAGAGACAAAAATAAACTTTTTGGAGCATCTTGTACTCACATTTGTCATACATAATGATTTTTTAGCGTCTTTTATTTGGTATAATGTGTAGTAGCAGTCGTCGAGAGCAAAAACGTAAGAGAAAGCTGACAAAAGAACAAATTGAAGGATATAAACAAAGAGATAGAGAAGGCCATAGGAAGAAAAGACAAGGTATGTTAAATATTGGTGAACCTGAGCCCTATGGTATTTCAAGTGAAGAGGAAATTGAATATGTTCAAGGTGAAAATGTAGAACATGATATTGAAATTGGGAATGAAAATTTTCAAATTGATATTGAAAATTTTCAAGGTGAAAATGTTGGAATTGAAGATGTTGAACATGATATTGAAATTGGGAATGAAAATATTGAAATTGATAATGAAAATGTTGGAATTGAAGATGTTGAGCATGATATTGAAATTGGGAATGAATATATTGAAATTGATAATGAAAATGTTGGAATTGAAGATGTTGAACATTATATTGAAATTGGGAATGAAATTGTTCAAATTGATATTGAAAATTTTCAAGGTGAAAATGTTGGAAATGAAGATGTTGAACATAATATTGAAGCAAGTGAAAATTATGTTTCACTAGATTACACGAGAAATGAAGAACCTTGTGTGGAAGAAAGACATATTCCAAATTCAAGACCTTCAAGGACCCCTAAATGGTTAATTGAAATTGATGATAACATTATAAACAATTTTGAAGGCAAGAGGTCAACACGAACTATTTAGTTGTGGGTTAGAATACTTTTCAACCAATATTTTAGCGATAAGACATTGACCGAGCAATGCCAACTTTTTGTACAATTGCTAAAGATGCAAAAGATGAGACCTTTGCTAGCCAAATTGAAGATTCGTCTAAACAAGAGGACCGAAAAAAATTCTATTATTGTCAAAAATATTTTTAATGCTCTCAAGTCTATTGGAAAAAATAACAAGGAAAAAGATAAGAGAGCTGCTCGGAGAGTCATTACCACCACCCTAGTAAGCCATCAATTGAAAAAGGCTCACTTTATGAGACAAACTTGTATTTATTTTGACTTAAATCGTAAAACTTTGGATAGAGCACTTGCAAGAAGAGAAAGAATAGATGATCCTCTTCAAAATGATACATGGGCTTTTGCTAAAAGGCTTACACGTGTTGATAAGAAACTAACTGATAATGTAAAGTAGGAAATTCAGCAATTTTGGCATGATAACTCTAGAGTATCACCCAATGCAAAGGATGTTTTAAAGTTAAGAATTGGCAGTCGAGACCATACACCGCATCCTAAAAATTTCTTGGAATCAAGCCAAACAATGTTGTTCAACAAATTTATTCAAACACATCCAAATATGGAAATCTCACAAAGAACTTTTGAAGGTTTGAAGTCATTTTATTGTGTGCCTCTTGAGATTCATAATACTTGTTGTTGCAAATACCATGTGGAATTTTCAATGTACCATGAACTATTATGCTATATCCGTTCTACTTTTCATACTAATGAAATGTTGTAGGAGTGTGGTGCAATGCATCTTCTGAAATCATCAAGCGACTTGCTAGATCTATTTTTATGTTCTAGGGATGATGGTTCCTTTTTATATAGAAATTATTGTTTAAATGTGAAGTGCTCAGAATGTGGTGGCTTGTCAAATTTTGTTCAATGTTTTCATGAGGGTTCCGAACATGAATTTGGAAAGAATCTTGTTGAGAAAAAGAGATATGAGATAGTCAAATATACTTTGCAGAGTGGAGGTGAAGGTTCTAGATGAGAGTTGGCTACAAAAGAATGCAGTGTTGCTGATTTTATTTCAGATTTTAAGGACAATCTTTTCTACAAATATGCAAGGCATATTCATAGGTCTCAGTGGTTGGATCGACAATTCAGGATATGTAAGGACTCTTTTCCGATTAGCACTATTATCTCAGTGGTTGATTTTTCTGAAAACTACACATTGCAACCACAAAATGAGGTACAATCTCAGTATTATAATTCCATTCAGATTGCTATTTTTGTCCACATAACGTTTAGACATGCACCTGATAGTACAGAGGAGGATCAAAAGATCATCAGAGAGTATCATTTTTATATGAGTGATGATAGATCTCACTCGTCCGAGTATGTCCAACATTGTTTCGAGAATTTTTTTGAGTTCTTGTAGGAGCATGATATAGCACTAGGCTGACATCTCATTTGGTCACATAACTGTACAAGTCAATTCAAAAAAGCTCGTACATTTTATTGGTTGAGTAGAATGCATGTAGAGAGGGGTGTACCTAATATTTAGAGTTTTTTTGAAGCTAGTCATGGGAAAGGGGAGCATGATGGAGTAGGTGCATGTGTAAAGAGAGCTCTAGTTAAGGAGTAATTGAAGATTTCAGGAGCCAAATTCAGTGATGTACGTTCTATTGTTGATTGGTGTAGTTCAGCATTGTCACGGGGAGGGACACTTGATTCAATAGTGCACAGATTATTTTGGTTGGTTGAGGATGGTACAGTGGGAGGCAGATTGGATTGTCATACAATCAAAGATTCTTCAAAGATGCATTCATTTCGAAGATCAAATGCAAGCACATGGACCATTTGGACATGACAGTTGGCTTGTTTTTGTCAGAGTTGTAATCAGTGCGAGGGATCAATGTGATTCAAGTGAGTAGGTGGATACATGGGTTCCACAGTATCTAACTCCTTTATCTCAAACTATATCCATGACAAATTACACAATGGAAAGTTCACTTGATTACAACCGGCTTTCAAATATACTACATCCATGACATGTTTTTGCAGTTTTTGCACCATAGGGGAATAAAGAGAGATCAAAATATTGGTTGGCTCAATGTGTGCGGGTAAAGCACAAGCTAACACAATTGATGGAAGATGATGATGGGTTCGCGTATCCTACAGGTTCAGTTGTGGTTGCAGGAACTTGGTTGTGAACATACATGATTAGAAAGAATGGCATACTTGCATTTGAAGACTATGAGAAACACAAAACCATTCTCATGTATTCACACCTTGTTATAGCAACAAATGTTAAATTGTTGAAGCATCATGCCAAACCAAAGCAAAAAAACTATGGAAACTTAGTAATGCTAATCATGAAGCAATATTGGATACTCTTAAGCAAAGAGATGACCCTTCAGGCACACTTGAATAGCATATTCAAGAATGGAAAGTACAATGCTTAAGCCTCTTTTTTGTTGTAAAAATATAGATATATCATTTGATAAATTTTTCAATATTCTTGGCACGATTGATCATGGACCTATTGCAACAATAGCCAACTTTGATCCTTTCTAAGAGGTATGCGACATATTACAATAATATAGATTGGTTATTCAAAGCATCTTTTATAGTTTGCATTACCAATTCACCATCATTCAGGTTGTTTAGATTAATATAGATTTGTTAGTCTACGCATATTTTTTGTTGTTACAATATAGATTTATCATTTGACAAATTTTGTGATATTCCTGGCACGATTGATCATGGACCTGCTGCAATAATAGGCAACTCTGATCCTTTCAGAGAGGTATGTGACAAATTACAATAATATTGATTGGTTATTCTAAGCATATTTTCTATTGTATGTAGTTTAATTGCTACCTTGATGGTTTGTATAGGTGCTTGTCACTCCAAAATGCCAACATACTACTCTTGTGGAAGATTGTGCCCTGAATGCCTCAAATAGGCAAATTTTATAAAAATTGAATTTTGAAATGTGAAACAATGTAAAAAGGTCATAACTATGTATAGGCATAATCTATATCCAGTGATGTTTTTTGAAATACGGTTCAAATGTTTGGCATTGTATAGAGGGTATGTTTAAAATGTAAAATGATTTTTGTACTTAATAGAGTTGCAACCAGAGGTTTGCTTCTTGGTTCTTTCCTGTCGGTATGCTCGTTTGAACTAGGTTTTGTAATATCTCCTATTTATATATAACAAATTACAGTGGCTTGCCATTTTTTTGAAAAACAAAAAAGTAAAAAGTTCATTGTGAATTTTATTTCCCATGTAATTGATTCAAGTTGATTGGGTAAGAGTTTTCTAATGCAAGAGCTAGGACTTGCAGAATCTTGATCCAACTTTAAATATTTTTGCCCCCACATTTCATTGACTTTAGCACTTTGGACTCTGAAGAGAAATAGTTTGTCAAAGATTGTTGCCTTTTAGCACTTTGGACTCTTAAGGGAAAACGTTGGTCCAATGTAGCTCGGAGTGATTCAACATATTTGGGTGCAAAAGAGAACCATACTTAGCGTAAACGTACCCATCAGGACGTGTTGGAACAGTCTGTTGGGTCGTACGAGTTTGAGAATGAAAGTTGCACCACTTTGCAACTTTACACTGCTTGCATTTGACAACTTTTCCCTCAACTGAAAACTCATCACCACGGGAAAAAACCTTCGAGATAGAAAAAATGAGAGAGGTTATTGTAGATGGTCTCAACACAATCCCATATCCTCAAATGAAGATTCTGTAAGCATCACAGTTTCTGAGAAATAGTCCGTCAAAGATTGTTGCCTTTTAGCACTTTGGACTCTTAAGGGAAAACACCGCTCCAATGCAGCTCGGAGTGATTCGGTGTATTTGGGTGCAAAAGTGAACCATACCTAGCGTAAAATTACCCATTTGGATGTTTTGGAACAGTCTGTTTGGTCGTATGAGTTCGAGAATGAAAGTTGCACCACTTTGCAACTTTACACTACTTGCATTTGGCAACTTTTCCCTCAACTGAAAACTCATCACCACGGGAAAACGCCTTCGAGATAGAAAAAAATGAGAGAGGTTATTGTAGAGATGGTCTCAACAAAATCCCATATCCTCAGATGAAGAGTCTATAAGCATCACGGTTTCTAAGAAATAGTTTGTCAAAGATTGCTTCCTTTTAACACTTTGGACTCTTAAGGGAAAACGCCGCTCCAATGCAGCTCAGAGCAATTCGGCATATTTGGGTGCAAAATAGAACCATATCTATCATCAACGTACCCATCTAGATGTGTTGGAATATTCCGTTTGGTCGTACAAGTTCGAGAATGAAAGTTGCACCACTTTGCAACTTTACACTACTTGCATTTGGCAACTTTTCCCTCAACTGAAAACTCATCACCACAGGTTAACACCCTTGAGATAGAAAAAACTGAGAGAGGTTATTGTAGATGGTCTCAACACGATCCAATATCCTCAAAAAATGATTCTGTAAGCATCATGATTTTCAAGAAATAATCCGTCAAATATTGTTGCCTTTTAGCACTTTGGACTTTTAAGGGAAAACGCCGCTCCAATGCAACTCAGAGCGATTCGGCGTATTTAGGTGCAAAAGAGAACTATACCTAGTGTAAACATATCCACCCGGACGTGTTGGAACAATCTTTTTGGTCGTATGAGTTGGAGAATGAAATTTGCACCACTTTGCAACTTTACACTACTTGCATTTGGCAACTTTTCCCTCAACTGAAAACTCATCACCACGGAAAAACACCTTCGAGATAGAAAGAACTGAGAGAGGTTATTGTATATAGTCTCAAAATGATCCCATATCCTTAGATGAAGATTCTGTAAGCATCATGGTTTCCAAGAAATAGTCTGTCAAAGATTGCTGCCTTTTAGCACTTTGGACTCTTAAGGGAAAACGCCGCTCCAATGCAGCTCGGAGCGATTCGGCATATTTCGGTGCAAAAGAGAACCATAAATAGCGTAAATGTACCCATCCAGATGTGTTGGAATAGTCCGTTGGGTCGTACGAGTTCGAGAATGAAAGTTGCACCACTTTGCAACTTTACACTACTTGCATTTGGCAACTTTTCCCTCAACTGAAAAACTCATCACCACGGGAAAACACCTTTGAGATAGTGAAAACCAAGAGAGGTTATTGTAGATGGTCTCAGCATGATCCCATATCCTCAAACAAAGAGTTTGTAAGCATAATGGTTTCTAAGAAATAGTCCATCAAAGATTGCTGCCTTTTAGTACTTTGGACTCTTAAGGGAAAATGCTGCTTCCAATGCAGCTCAAAGCGATTCGACGTATTTGGGTGCAAAAGAGAACCATACCTAGTGTAAACATACCCATCTAGATGTGTTGGAATAGTCCATTTGGTAATACGAGTTCGAGAATGAAAGTTGCACCACTTTGCAACTTTACACTACTTGCATGTGGCAACTTTTCCCTCAATTGAAAACTCATCACCACGGGAAAACACCTTCGAGATAGCAAAAAATGAGAGAGGTTATTGTAGATGGTCTCAGCACAATCCCATATCCTAAGACGAAGAGTCTATAAGAATCACGGTTTCTGAGAAATAGTCCGTCAAATATTGCTTCCTTTTAGCACTTTGGACTCTTAAGGGAAAACGTCACTCCAATGCAGCTCGGAGTGATTTAGCGTATTTGGGTGGAAAAGAGAACCATACCTAATGTAAAATTACCCATATGAAGATGTTGGAATAGTCTGTTGGGTCGTACGAGTTTGAGAATGAAATTTGAATCACTTTGCAACTTTACACCTCTGTAGAGATTTAGGGATGTCCTCTTCAGATCACTCTATTTTGAATAGGTTTGTGGAGCTACCAATGTTAAATCCAAGTTGACTGACTTTGAGCAAATTGTATCCCTGTGAACACAATAGAGGTCTCATTTCTTCTTGAATGTAGGAGCACCATCTAACCCTTTATCTCCATTTCTCTTGAAGCATCTTTTCTTTCCTCCTTTTCCTTCCTTCTTCGAGGATTGAGCGGAAAGAATATGAATGTCTTCATTTGTAGGGATTCGTCAAATACCTCTCACAACTAACCTTGAATCCTCTTGAATACAATCAGCCCTCAACCGATCAAACTTGGGAAGTTTTGATCTCACGCTGATTCCTTGAATGTAAGACTCCTAAGATGAAGGAAGACCATTAAGAGCCAACATGGTCAAATCTTTGTCATCAACAATATGACCATTTCTCTCGATGTCTTCAACTTAGAGATCAGATAATACAACTGAAAGCACTCAAAAAATGAAACACATAAGACAATAAACACAACAAGAATTTTTTTTACAACTCAGGCCCAACTCATGGCTGAATTTGATACAATGAATAATAGCACCTCTCGTAGATGCAAAGATACAATCGAATATGCTTCTCCTTGAAATCAGCCTGCTACTACAAGATGAAGCGTTTCCACTCAAGTACAAACTTTTGCTTGGATTGAAAATTATGCTGAATGAACTTGATTGAGGAAATGAACAAACATCACCTCGTATTTGTACAAAATAAGGTGACTGATCTATAATGTCCACATCATGGAGGTCATAATCAGAAGTGTCCAACGGATGCTCAGCGGGTTGTACAAGAGGACCCAAGCATATCTGGAAGCACATAGTGCAAGTATGTGGCACACAAATATGTGGACCTGAGGAGGATGATGCAGCAGCACTCGAGCCTTTGCCAACATCACCAAAATGTGGTTGAGCTATTGTAGAAGAATGCCAAACCAAATGACCACTCAAAGAGTGAATAGCCTGAATAGTCTGTGTGGATGCATTCTGGATAATCTCTAGATGATATATTGGAGGTGGCTGAGGAAGGGGAGGAAGGGGAACATTTAGGCATGAGACTACTTTAATTTCCCTTGGTCTATCATGGGGCATACCTCCACCGACGCCTTAGAAGGGTTTAATGTCAAAGTAATTGACATGATGCCCTAACACAAACTCAACATATAAATTTTTAATAAAGTAAAATGGTATATCGGAATTATTGTTTGGTGGTTTATCAAAAACCATACACCAACGATCCCAAAGTTAGCTATAATGTCCCTATGCATGGACCATTTTATGGAAAGTTTTGTTTTATTAACATTCACTGGAAAATTGGTGCGGGGATCAATTAATAAAGAGGCTATTTGGGCTTTGGTTATTTCGAGATCTTTCACATCATTGTAAGACAATCCACATCAATAATATTCCCTCTTCTCGCCATGAATAAAAGGAATTATGTTAGGTGGAGAGGGTTTCTATATTTTTAATTATTTCCTTCAATGTGTTTGTCATATCTCTCAATCGAGGCATTGTTTGATAAATTTCACAAATACCCCTCAATTGCCCCAATTTTTCACCAATTAAGTCTTCAATTGGTGGCTGCGTAGGTGGTGAAGCATTTGGCTGCAGAGGTGGTGGAGCATTTGGCATTTGTGGATTTTCATTCGTAGCCATAATACCTGATTAAAGTTAAAAACTAATTAAACTAATTGAAATTACACAATATAAATGAAATTATTGTAAAAAAACCCTAGTTTTTAATAAAAATCTAAAAAAAACCATACTTTTTCACAAAAATCAATAACAAACTCTAATTTTTGATAAAAATACATCAACAACACTAATTTCTAATCAAGATCCATTTCAAAACATTAATTTTTAATAAAAAATCAATGTAAACTCTAGTTTTTTAAAAAAATCAATAAAAAACCCTATTTTTGAAAAAAAAATAATAAAACCTACTTGAACTTAAGAGAATCTACTTGAAAAATTGATTACAAGATTGAAAAAACCAAATACTTACCTTTGAAATCGGATATCTGATCGAAGCGGATATTAGATTTTGGTTTTTCTTTGTGCGCTCGCGTGAAAACTATGAGAACTGAAGTTGTAAGAGTCGGATATTTTTTATATAATGTTTCCAGAAATTGGATATCCGATTTGTGGAAACTAGGTTTGGTTTTTCGTTCGGGTAAATGTACTGACACCCGAACCTAGAAAAGTCAACGCGGCATTTTCGCGTTTTTGAGTCGATCCAAAACATGATTTTTTCTCATTGCCACTTTTTGGCGCATCATGATCCTGCACATACCCTACTGACAATGAAAAGATAGCTAGCATGCATGCAAAACAAAATTTCATAAAGACCCATAATAATCAGAATGTTACCATAAACATTTCAAATACCTCAATTAAACTACCCATCATGCATGGCTAAGTCAAAGTCAAATCGTGCAAGGATGGCGATAATCAAGCAATCTAATTTAATAAAAAAAATTAGTATCTTATGCCTTTGGAAGATTTTACAAGAAAAACAACACCAATATGGCTAAATGACAAATAAACCAAGTTTTCAAACATAGTCATCCCCAAATGCATTATAACCATATCGTCCAAAGATAATAATACTTGACAGATTAACAATTCAAATTCATATTTCAAACATAATTTTCCATTCTAATATTTTCCAACATACATGACTCATTCATTTCATTATGAACTCATTGTTCAAAAGATAGTATATTTGACTATTCAAAATAAAAGTTAAGTTTATTGCTTATAACAAACAATATAGAGCAATAAATCTTATTAACAACAAATGACATATATTCATTATATAGTAAAGCCAATCCTTCAAATCCTCATATATATATATATATATATATATATATATATATTCCTTAGTTTGAATCCATAAATACTATATGAAGACAATATATAATATAAACTTAACGAGTAAATATAATATAAACATGAATCCTTAAATACTAACATCTTCATTTAACAATAACCAAGAAATCCAAGATTATTATTAATTTCGTCTATAATCTCAACATAGATGGATCGCACTTTGTTCCCAAAAGTTATAAACATTCTCTTAAAACCTTATATACATAAAAGTATGATAGGAATAGATTTTACAAAGAAATGTAAACTACAGTATAAATTCTATGTTTGCAAGAGTAATGATAACAATTTATAACTACCAGGCAAAGTTTATGTCGATTCTCACCGAACTTAACAGAAGTTAAGTGACAACAATCTTTCACTTTATAGAACGATTAAGGTAAATTAAATGATCACACTAATCCCACAAAGCGACGAACGATACAAACAAGGTAAGCATGCCTTGCATACGAATTAACAATAGGAAGATATTCATCATAAGAATACATTCGCTTGTAGGTAGAGGTGCAGATCATAAATGATTAGGATTAAACTTTTAGATAAAATTTATGGGATAGGTATAAGTACATCAAAGAATGCAGCACAAGATTCAAAAAAAGAAAATAAGGGTCAGGTTTTCAGATCAACACCAACTATACCCAAATAAGGAAGAATAGGCAGTATGAAATAAAATTATAGGCTGCGCACCTGGGTAATTACATATCTTCAAGTTTAGAACAACCAAAGAACAAGGTTAATAAAGAGAACATGCGCCATATCTTCAATCTCAAAAGCAACCATCAAGAGTATATGCTTTAATCTCAAGAAAATACTCGATCCCACTATGACAAATTGGATTATGAGAAAGCTAAGATTCTTGCGAAACAAGTTAAAAATCTACAAAAGACTAAATTATAATCATAGCCACAGACCTCACAATGAGTCCACCAACAAAAGTCTTGAGAAATTGATATAATCTATGGCAATATAAATAAAAAGATACATGCATCGCAGATACATGAAGAGCTTAAAAAAAATGAGATCAAAACACGAAGGTGGTTGCACGGATGATTCAAACAAAAAGAATAAGAAAAAAGGTTGTAAACCAGTCTCGCACAACAACGAAGAGAAGAATGGAATAGGTGTAGCTTTGGTATTATTAATCAGCTTAAAGAAGGCCAAAAAGAATGGAGAAACTGATTACCACAAATTCATGCATCAAGGAAAAGTGATTATTTACAGATGCAACATGCACCAAAAATAATTTGGCTACCATCAACTATACAGACATATAGAGTATTTACAATTAGTCTCCTTGTTAATCGCGACAAGTGGCTTAAGAAGGAAACCGATGACAGTCCATACAAAGAGAAAGGAATAATGAAATCGAAGGAGCATGTCAGAACAATAAAGACATAAAAGATTTAATCAAATCATCAAGGAACCAAAATAGATTTAAATAGGAATGAATAGAGGAAAAAAAAATTAACGCATAATTTCCTAGATAATACAAAGATTCATAGCTAGGTTTTTACGTTTCTTTTCTTTTTATTCTATTCTCTTCGAATTTAAAAAGAATCTATACTTTCATGTTTTTTTGTTTTATGTTGTTTGTACAAATTTCGAACAAGATATCACAAAATTCAGCAATATATCACAACAATTGACATTTTTCCAATTGAAATTTATGAAACAACAATACTAAGAGGAAAACCTGGTGTTTTTCTTCAAAAATCGATGAATGACGAAGCCAAGCCCGAGATTTCAAGCACTGTCTCTTTTCTAGCTTGAGCAAAGCCTCCAGGTTTTGCAATCTCCAAAAAAATTCAACCAAGAACCCAGAAAATATAGAGAAAATCTCTTCCAATAAATTGTTGTGAAAACAAAACTTTCTTCCTTTCAAAACCAATTGCCATAAAGAAAATTGCATCCCATGCTTTATCGATAACTTTTTAATTAAAATGCAATTCACACAGCTTAACTGATAGATTGCATGCCCTAAAATTTAATCAACTAGTTAAAACTAATTAAATGAACAAGTTACAATTTCTAAATGACCAATTCTAATTCAAGATATTTTGCAAATTCCATTCACAACACCTTATTTGAAATTATCAATTTTGAAAACATTCAAGTTGCACAATCATAAGCAATTACATTTAATTAACCTTCAATAATATTTTATTTTAATAATCTTTAATAAATTAATCTTCTAACTTTAAAAATAAAATTTCAATTTAAATGTAATCAAACATAACCTTGAAATCTAGTAATGCAATTAATCGTAGTTAATGTCAATACTTACTAATAAAATCATTTAACCAATTAAATCAATCAATCTCAAGCATAACCAACAAATGAATGAAATGACAGGGTAATAGATGACATGACGAGACGGGCATCAACTGAAATCAAATGGGTAACAAACGGTACTCATTCTTTCCAAATGATGGCTCATGATAGAGGACCAGACACTATCTCCCATCAACATATCTATATTGGGCATTGGAACACTCAGACCAGACGAAGTAGATGGATTTGATGCTTGTACCTACAAGATGCATCAAATTGCACTATCAACCATATCAACACTTATATCAGAAAACACACTATGAAGAAGAGTTGCAACATAGAAGGGTACTCACGAGTGAGTAGTACTACATTGTCTCCTTCACCTAGACTGACATGAATCATTATATCAAAACATCAATTTCATCACAATAACATCATTAACATCCAGAAATAACATACACCACAATATGCACATATCCATGATAATACCATCATATGAAAATAACCAGATGATCATAAAGTCACATGTATCATCTAAAGAGTATAGTAACTAACATAACATAGATTACATAGTGTAATAATGTAATATAGTCTCAACAGAAACTAAAAGACTAACAACTAGTCAAAAGAAATTGAAACAATAATGTCATCTAGAGGAACACTACATCCTCCCCACTAGGATGAGGCTTACTCTTGGAAGCCTATAAATAAACAGGGATAAATCTCCCTCATGCATGCCACATCCTCCCAAGTAGTTGAAGCCTCATCACTAGGATCCCATTGGACCCTCACCTGATCAACATCTCGACCCCTAAGGGCGAGCCTTATGCACTGAAGAATGCCCATAGGCTCCAAAGGTAGTTTCTCATCCTCTACCTGTAATGCATTCCAAGCACATGTGAAAATCTGAATGATAAGGCCTAAGAACAAATACATGGAATACATCATGAATGTGTGACAAGCTCGGCAGTAAAGCAAGTCATTAAGCTATAGGACTGATCCTCTTCATAATATTGAATGGCCCAATGAATCGAGGTGCGAGCTTAGAGCCTTTTCCATAGCGAATCAGACTCTTTTGCAGATGCACCTAAAGAAATACTCTATCACCTATTGAAAACTAGTGATCCACACAATGAGCATCAACATACTTCTACTGCCTATCCTATGCCACTACCAAATTCTCTCTGATACGATCAACCTATTGCTCCATATCTCAAAGCATCTCAGGTCCAAGAAGCACTCTATCCTCAAGCCTATCCCAACTCAACGGAGTTCGGCATGGGCATCCATACAATGCCTAAAAAGGAGGCATACCTATGGAACTATGATACCCATTATTATAATAAAACTCCACCAATTAGAGATAATCTTCCCATTGTGACTGATGATCCATGACATACATCCTAAGCATATCCTCAAGAATCTGATTGACCCTCTCAGTCTGTCCATCGGTCTCAGGGCGATAAGCTGAACTGAAATTCAATTGAGTACCTAAGGCATGTTGTAAGGATGTCCATAAAGCTAATGTAGAAATGGGATCTCTATCAGAAATGGTTCTACGTGGAATTTTGTGCAAACAAACAATTTACTCCATCAAGATCTTTGCCACAGATGAGGCATTATAGGATGAACGAACTAGAGAGAAATGTGCTACCTTAGTCAACCTGTCAACAATAACCATGATGGCATCATGTCGATGAGATGACATAGGCAACCCAATGATAAAAGCTATCGATATGATGTCCCACTTCCATTCTGGAACAAGTTGAGGTTGCAACAAACCTATGGGATGTTGGTGCTCGGCCTTAACCCTCTAGCACTCAAGACATCTCGAAACAAAATCAGCAATGTCATGCTTCATCCCAAGCCAAAAGTAAAACTGTTGAAGATCTACATGCATCTTCTTGACACCATGATGAGCTGAGTAAGGTGCTCGATGTGTCTCTGATAAAATCAAGGTACGAATACCGTCTGAAAGTGAAACATAGATATGACCCAAATGTCACAACAAACCATCTAACTCGAGTGTATAACCTATGAATCTACCCTCCAAGGGTCTATATGATCCCAACTCTATCTTCACCTCCTGGTACAATCTTTCTATAGGAAGTGATGCTAAGATTTGACTCCTCAAATCAACTCCAAGAGTTATGACAGAAATCTTATGTCTTCGCCGACTAAGAGCGTCAGCCACTACGTTCTCCTTCCCTTGGATAAATTTCACCTCAAAATCATACTCACATAAGAACTCCATCCACTATCTCTTCCTAGAATTAAGATTAGGCTAAGTAAAAATGTATTGTAGACTATAGTGACCACTGTGAAGCTCAAAGCGATGACCCAACAAGAAATGTCTCCAATGAACCAAAGCATGAACAACTGTAGCTAACTCCAAATTGTGAGTAGGATAGTTTAGTTCACGATCCTTGAGCTTCCAAGACTCACAGGCAATCACAGGACCTTTCTGCATCAGAACGGCTCCTAAACCCTCTAAGGATGCATCAGTGCAAACAACAAAGTTCTTAGTAAGATCAGGAACAACTAGGATAGGTGCACTCATCAACTTTTCCTTGAGTGTTTGAAAGTCCAACTAACACTGATCTTACCAAATGAATTTCTTCCCTTTCCTCTAAAGAGAATTAATAGTATGAGCAATCTTGGAAAACCCCTGAATAAACCGCTTGTAATACCTTGCAAGACCCATTAAACTGTGAGCCTTACATACATTGGTAGGCATGTGCCAATCAATAAAGGCCTGGATCTTTGAAGGATCCACTACAATACCATCTCTAGAGATAACATGACCAAGTTATTTCACCTCAATTTGGAAGAACTCACACTTCGACAAATTCACAAATAGTTGATTCTCTCTCAAACACTACAATACCTGTCTCATGTGCTCCTCGTGCTCCTTCATATTTCTTGAATAGATAAAATGTCATCGAGAAACACAAGAACAAAGTGATCAAGGTATGTGTGAAAGACACCATTCATCAAGCTCATGAAAATGGATGCTACATTCGTTAACTCGAACAGTACCACTGTGAACTCGTAGTGCCCATAACGAGTTCAGAATGTTGTCTTATGAATATCCACTTCAAAAATGCGCAATTGGTGGTATCTTGATTTCAGATCAATCTTAGAAAATACATTTTCTCCCTTGATCTAATCAAAGAGATCATTGATCCTAGGCAAAGGATATTGATTCTTAACCATCACCTTATTCAATTGACGGTAATCAATGCACAACCTAAGGGATCTATCCTTCTTCGTGAAGATGACGGGTGATCCCCAAGGAGAAACAATCAAATGAATGGAACCCTTAGCCAAGAGCTCCTCCAACTACAAAAAAAGCTCCTTCAGTTCATGTGTAGTCATTCTATATGGAGCCCGAGATATAGGCTCTACTCTAGGAACCAGATCGATTATGAAATCAATGTCACATTTCGGTGGCATACCCGGAATATCACTAGGAAACACATCGGTGAATTCCCCAAGGATAGGGTAATCATCAAGAGATACCTCTTGACTCTCCCCTACCTCCAAGTCATTAACTATTGCTGCAAACAGCTGACAACCCTATCGCATACATCTCCTTGATTGCACAACAGATATAATCTGTAAGGAAATGGGTCTCTACACACTGACTATCTCAATCTCAGCACCAGAATCATCTAAGAAACTTACTATCTTTCATGATAGTCAATCACTGCACTATGAGATCCTAACCAGTCCATTCCCAAAACAATTTTATACGATCCAAGGGGTGTAGCCCGAAGATCTAGTGAGGTAGGTAATGATCCAATCCTAAGTCCATAATTATGAACGAGTGATTCAACTGCTACCTTTTCCCTAGAACCCAATTCTACCTGCCACCTAATTCCTTGCTTTACTACCACAAGTTTGTATCATTCAACAATGGATGGAGAGATAAATGAATCAAAAGCTCTGAAATCAAAAAGAATAGAAACACTAATACCCTATAACTGAGCTGAAGACTCAACCCCAATATTCTAATGATCCGCCTGAGGGTTATCCATCATAGCAAAAATTCTATGAGATTGACCTGCATCACCAATCATCAGCTCTGAAGCTACGGGTTGCTGACCAAACCCTAAAGTACCTCTCATTGGACATTGCCTCACGATATGACCCTACTGACCACATGAGAAACATCCAGTACCCCTACCATAACCTCTGCCACCCGAAGGTGCATTCAACTTCTAGAAGCTGCCTCTGCTGACTGTTGACTATGCACTCTATGCCGGTTGATCCTGATGGTTGTGCTTATTATGCCACTAGTTACAGTTCTTCCCAGATTGAGAACTATTACTCGACTGCATTTGAGAACTCTTATTATTTTATGGGAAACATTGTTGCTTCTATTGTCCACCCTTAGCGAGTGCTTGTTGGTTCCACAAGAAACCCCTTGTCTGATTCAGACCACCATGCAGACCAAAACCAACCATAGAAGAACTGCTTGTCAGAACACCTGCATGTCCACCCAAAGCCATGGACAGATTCTCCTCCATAATTCGTGCCTTCTCCATGACTACCTCTATCATCTTCAGCTCGAAGACTCTAACTCCTCCACTGATATGGGCGTTCAAGCCCCTGATGAAATGTTGTACCAACATAGCCTCATCATCCACTATCCCTACATATTGTTCTATTTTATAGAATCTACACTAAAATTTCTCATCCGACATAGCCATCTGGCGTAGATCATGGAACTCATCCGCATGATGCTATCTCCAGTGCTTAGATAAGAAATGTGCTATGAAATTCTCTAAGAACATATCCCAAGATACAGATCCAATCTCCAGATGGAGCTTTTGCTCCTCCAATCACCACCAAGTACAGGCGAAACCTCTAAGATGCATGATGACACATCTCACTCTGGTGTTGCTACCATAAGGATGCATAGAAAAATACTATCCCAGGTCTAATAACCATGTCTCCACTTCCACACCACTGCCAGTACCATCAAAAGTGGGAGGGCATGCCCTCAACAAATCTCTCATATGCCCTGTAGCTACGACATCCTACTCCACAGTCTACACAATCCTGTAAGGTGGTGATTTGTCCCACTCTCTATTCACTTCCTATTCATTCTCCTATCTAGTCCCCAGATGAGTAAGGACCTGCTCAAGTAAAGGATGCAATAGATCTCCCTTCTTACCTGGCTGATTTAGAATTTGCTCATTATTCGCCTGATTACCTTAAGGATCTGGTTGTTCACCGTTTTCACATTCATGTGAACTCTGTGGGGAGTTTCCAGGCTATTTTTTGCATGGCCACCACCACGGCCTCATCCAAGACCTCTACCGTGTCGTCGAGGCATGAGTCTACACAAGACCAATGACAAGTCTTAGTTTGAAGATGCAAGGAAACAAGAAAACACACACACTAGAAAGTCTAACACCTAGGACAACCTAGTGGGCTCGCAAGAGCCAGAGTACCTAGTGTTAGAACCTTCGCTCTGATACCAAGTTGTAACATCTCGTCATGGAACCTAGGGAACGACACATTAATTCAACTAAAATATCGAATAACTTTGTTTTTTTAAACATTTAATAACAACATGTGAACAACAACATATACACCAACGTTCTCAGGTTCCACAACTATGCTACTAAAGTAATAACAAGAAGAATAACTCATCACAAACCATATACAAGAAAAATTTGAATGTATCATATCACCATTATATTATCATAAATAGATTCTTTACATGTTCAATTACAACAAACGAGATTGTGAAAAATCTCAATACATCCAAGGCCATAATACAATGAAGCCTCATGACAACATCATGAGTGAATACAATATAGAAGATGAAAACTTACTACTGATGTACATGTCCATGAGCACGCCCAGCGAATAACACCATGAACGATGTGAATCCGAGAACCTATCAAGAAAAATCTTGTCTTGAGCAACATCACTTGCAAGGGGACCCAATGGAAGAAAAGGCATGTTCCTCCCAACTGTGTGGAACTCGAAAGCCCACCCCCCGTGCTAGGGGATAGAAATAGGTCCTCAAGTCAAACTGACATTAGAGAAGATAAAACATACAACACATGGCCGACATACACATGAAAACATGACGACATCAAAACCACATAACAACCGACATACTCCCAGAGGCAAGGGAGTAACCATAGGTTACTCTACACAAGAGACCCAACATATGTACAAGGATAGGAGTGCCATCACACAATCGTAATAGGTTACCTTAGAGAATCTTCCTAGATTACCGACCCTCATCCTGAGTTACCCTGCCAACCTCTCACGATTTCCAGCCCCTAAACAAACTTATGTGGTATTGATACACTTTTCAAGAAGACAAAGTGACTGATTAGCCAATCCAGGCCATCTCAACCTACTTTAACCTAAACAAGCATTAAAGTACAAGGCAAGGCAAAACAATTATCTGAGTTGTTTAATGTCTACTACCCAACCCCTAATGCTTTAAGTTTAGTTATCACTTAATTACCCACTTTCGAAACGTTACCCATGCTACCTCTTTACAGTTCCAGCCCCTAATCAAAGCCACTCCTCCTAAGTACAACTCACTTACTGACAATGACAATATATCAAACATGCATGTAAAACAACATTTCATAAAGACCCATAATAATCAAAATGTTACCATTAACATTTCAAATACCTCAATGAAACTACTCATCATGCGTGGCTAAGTCAAAGTCAAATCATGCAAGGATGACGATAATCAAGCATTCTAATTTAATAGAAACAAATTACTATTTTATGCCTCTAGAAGATTTTACAAGAAAAACAACACCAATATGGCTAAATGACAAATAAACCAAACTTTTCAAACATAGTCATCCCCAAATGCATTATAACCATATCGTCCAAACATAATAATACTTGACAAATTAACAAGTCAAAGTCGTATTTCGAATATAATTTTCCATTGTAATATTTTCCAACATACATGACTCATTCATTTCATTATGAACTCATTGTTCAAAAGACAATATATTTGACTATTCAAAATAAAAGTTAAGTTTATTGCTTATAACAAACAATATAGAGCAATAAATCTTATTAACAAAAGATGACATATATTCATTATATAGTAAAGCCAATCCTTCAAATCCTCATCTATATATATATATATTCCTTGGTTTGAATCCATAAATACTATATGAAGACAATATATAATATAAACTTAAAGAGTAAATATAATATAAACATGAATCCTTAAATACTAACACCTTCATTTAACAATAACCAAGCAATCCAAAATTATAATTAATTACGTCTCTAATCTCATCATAGATGGATCACACTTTGTTCCCAAAAGTTATAAACATTCTCTTAAAACCTTATATACATAAAACTACAGCAGGAATAGATTTTACAAAGAAACGTAAACTAGAGTATAAACTCTATGTTTGAAAGAGTAATGATAACAATTTATAACTACTACGAAAAGTTTATGTCAACTCTCACCGAACTTAACAAAAGTTAAGTGATAGCTATCTTTCACTTTATATAGTGAATAAGGTAAATTAAATGATCACACTTAATTCCACAAAGCGACGAATGGTACGAATAAGGTAAGCATGCCTTGCATGTGAATTAACAATAGGAAGATATTTATCATAAGAATACATTTGCTTGCAAGAAGAGGTGTATATCATAAACAATCAGGATTAAAATTTTAGACAAACTTTATGAGATAGGTATAAGTACATCAAAGAATGCAGCACAAGATTCAAAACAAGAAAACAAGGGTCGAGTTTTCATATCAGCGTCGACTATACCCGAATAAGGAAGAATAGGCAACATGAAATAAAATTATAGGCTGCACACCTAGCTAATTACATATATTCAAGTTCAGAATAGCCAAAGAACAAGGTTAATAAAGAGAACCTGCATCATATCTTCAATCTCAAAAGAAGCCATCAAGAGTATATGCTTTAAGCTGAAGAAAATACTCAATCCCACTATGAAAAATCGGATGAGCAAGAAAAGATTCTTGCGAAACAAGCTAAAAAGATACAAAAGACTAAATTATAATCATAGCCACAAACCTCACAATGAATCCACCAAAAAAAGTCTCAAGAAATCGATATAATCTAAGGCAATATAAATAAAAAGATACATGCATCACAAATACATGAAGAGCTTTAAAAAAATGAGATCAAAACATGAAGGTGGCTATGTGGTGATTCAAACAAAAAGAAATAAGAACAAAGGCTGTAAACTAGTCTCGCACAACAATGAAGAGATAAATGAAATAGGTGCATCTTTGGTATTATTAATCAGTTTAGAGTAGGCCAAAAAGAATGGAGAAACTAATTACCATGAATTCATGCATCAAGGAAAAGTGATTATTTACAGATGCAACATGCATAAAAAATAATTCATCTACCATCAACTATACATACATATAGAGTATTTACAACCGGTTGCCTTGTCAATCACCACAAGTGGCTTAACAAGGAAACCAACGATAGTCCATAAAAAGAGAAAGGCATAATGAAATCAAAGGAGCATGTGCGAACAATAATGACATAAAAGATTTAATTAAATCATCAAGGAACCAAAACAGATCTAAACAAGAATGCATAGAGGGAAAAATATTTAATGCATAATTTCTTAGATAATACAAAGATTCATAGCTAGGTTTGCATGTTTCTTTTCTTTTTATTCAATTCTCTTTGAATTTAAAAACAATCTATAATTTCATGTTTTTTTTTCCTATTGTTTGTACAAATTTTGAACAAGATATCACAAAATTCAGCAACATATCACAACAATTGCCATTTTTCCAGTTAAAAATTCCAAAACAACAATACTAAGAGGAAAACCTGGTGTTCTTCTTCGAAAACCGATGAATGACGAAGCCAAGCATGAGATTTCAAGCACAGTCTCTTTTATAGCTCGAGAAAAGCCTCTAGCTTTAGCAATCTCCAAACTTTTTCATCCAAGAACCCAGAAAATACAGAGAAAAACCTCTTCCAAGAAATTGCCGTGAAAACAAAACTTTCTTCCTTTCAAAACCAATTTTCGTAAAGAAAATTGCATCCCATGCTTTATCGATAATTTTTTAATTAAAATACAATTCACACAACTTAATTGATAGATTACATGCCCTCAAATTTAATCAACCAGTTAAAAATAATTAAATCAATAAGTTACAATTTCTAAATGACTAGTTCTAATTCAAGATATTTTGCGAATTCCATTCACAATAACTTATTTGAAATTATCAATTTCGAAAACATTCAAGTTGCACAATCATAAGCAATTACATTTAATTAACCTTCAATAATATTCTATTTTAATAATCTTTAATAAATTAATCTTCTAATTTTTAAAATAAAATTTCAATTTAAATGTAATCAAACATAACCTTTAAATCTAATAATGCAATTAATCACAGTTAACGTCAATACTTACTAATAAAATCATTTAACTAATTAAATAAATCAATCTCAAACATAACCAACAAATGAATGACATGACAGGGTAATACATGACATGATGAGACAGGCATCAACCGAAATCAAACGGGTAACGAATGGTACTCATTCTTTCCAGAACGATGGCTCATGACAGAGGACCAGATACTATCTCCCATCAACATATTTCCATTGGGCCTTGCCACACTCAGACTAGATGAAGAAGGTGGAGTCGATGCTTGTACCTGCAAGCTACATCAAACTGCACTGTCAACCATATCAACACATATATCGGAAAGCACACCGTGAAGAAGAGTCATAGCATAGCAAGGTACTCATGATTGAGTAATGCTACATTGTCTCCTTCACCTGGATTGACATGAATTATTATATCAAAACATCAATTTCATCATAATAACATTATTAAAATCCAAAAAAAACATACACCATTGTACACACATATCCATGATAATGTCATCATATGAAAATAACCAGATGATCATAAAGTCATATGTATCATCTACAGACTATAGCAACTAACATAACATAAATGACAATACAATAATGTAATATAGTCTCAAAAGCAACTAAAAGACTAACAACCAGTCAAAAGCAACTGAAACAATAATGTCATCTGGAGGGACACTACAAACATAAGATTGAAAGCTAAGGATTGTTGGATTCAATGTCACTATTATCAATGGATTCACTATTCAATGCATCAAAATTATTTGATAAATCAAATATCATAAGGCAGAACTACATGATTATTTATATGTTGTGGGATTGAGAGAAATTGGCATGGTCTTAGAGATGCAATGGTTACATTTGTTTGGATATTTTTCATAGAATTATAAATCTATGGAACCAAAGTTCAAGTCCAAATGGAAAGATGTGGGTTTTAGAGGCAATTGTGATGGGCCACCATGAGTGGTTATAACAAAAAATTTGGAGAGGACATTCAACAAGGAAAATATTACTTGGATAGTGAGTTATTTGGTGCTGCCTAAAATTTCATCTATGGTTAAGCACTATACTTAGCATATTGATATTTATAATATTTTGGATAAGCATAATATGGTGTCTAGTGTTTTCCTTTAGAATTGCTACCAAATAGAGGGTTCTAACATATCATAAAGTTTGAGCTAGTTTCAAATTCACCATGACCATCTCTTACCACCATCTAATGATGTATAAAGAAGAGATAAAAAGAGCATAAAGGAATTACTAGATATGGGTCACATCAAGCTTATTCTATCCTTTAACATCACCTATAGTGCTTGTGGAGGAAAGACATACTACAATAAGGACTTTTATAGACTATAAATCACTAAAAAAAGACCATCAAGAACAAGTAGATCTAATTCCTATTATTGTTTTGTTTATTGATGAATTACATGTAGTGGTTTACTTTTCGAAGATTGTTTTAAGATCAAGATACCAATGGAAACCTATATGTAAGATGAGGATGTGCATACAACAACATTAAAATATCATTTTGAGCACTTTAAATTATTATTCATGTCTTTTAGTTTGATAAATAATCTAGCCACTTTATGGTCATGTATGAATGAAGTATTTAGTAATTGATTAAAAAAATACTTTTCTTTGATGATATATTATTTTATTGTAAAAACTAAGAATACTTGAATATTTAAATATAGTCCCTAGAATATTAAAGCGATAGGATCTCTTTGTAAAATAATCTAAGTGTCAGTTTAGGGTTACAAATATTTTGTAATTAGACCATGTCATGTTAATGCTCAAGGTGTCAAAGTGGATCAATAAAATATCTATCATCTTGGATTGGTCATCTCCAACTATGTTGACATAGTTGATATGGTTCATTGATTTTTAAAAGTTACTATAAGAGGTTTGTTAAGAGGTTTTCATAAATGTTAGCACTCCTAACTAATATGACTAAAAAAAGGGGATTTCTCATTAAATGAAATAGCTCAAGGGGACTTAAATAAGATCAAGGAGGTAATACTTGTTCATGTCTTGTACTTGGTATTCTAAATTTTGCATGGTCATTTATTATAGAATGCGATTCTTTAGGAGAATGAATTGGAGTCATATTAGTGTAGAATTTTGCCCCATATCATCTGATAATACGATATTGGACTTGATTCAGAAAAGAGATTTTCTATTTATGACAATGATATGTTTGCTATTATGCATCCTTTGGAGAGGCTTATTGAAGCATTGACAAAATAAATTTCCAAAGTAAAGGTGGATATTTTAGATTTTAAAGGAAAGCTCAACCCTGATATATTCCTAGATTGGTTCTAGAAGTTAGAGAAGTAATTTGAGATGAAAGATAATGGAAGAAGATGATAAAAAAAGATTAAAACTTTTTGCCTCCAAATTGAAGTTACATGTAGTTCTATGGTGGGAAAATATGCAGAATTTAAGAAAAGGAAAATAAAAAATTAAACTTTGGCCTAAGATATTGAAACATCTAAGAGCTCAATTCTTAACCTCAAATCATCAACAAAATTGTTTAAATAATTTTATAATTTAATACAAGTGGATTAGTTGGTGCAAAATTATATTTAACTATTTATGATACTTTAGATTGGGACAAATATATATGAGAGTGAAGAACAAGAAACAGCTTGATATGTGAATGGACTAAAGTTTCAACTTCAATATGAGCTTACATGTGAAAGTTCCTACTATAAATTATGCGTACACATATTCCTTAAAGTAAAATGATAAAGTAAATAAAAAATAGTAAGTAAAAGGGGTGATAACAATCAAAATAAAAAATAAATAGGTTTCTCTAGAACCTACCATGAGTGAAAAATCAAAAGAAGGAAAGAATGATAAGGCTTTAAATTCAAAGGGGAGTCTTTAGAGGTAGAGGATGAGAACAACTACCTTTTGGAGAATGGAAGCCCTTGAATAGTTTTATTTGTGTAATCTCATAAGGACATAGATTAACCTCAAACCCTTTAAAGGGTGATGGTAGCCCAAGAACAAGAAAAACCCTATTCAAAATAAGTTGAGTTGGGAGAGAACATGATGTTGAAAATAACCTTAATATTTGAGGATAAATAAACCTTGAATTTCATTGGAAGAGGATGATTGTATTTTGAACAAAATGTAAATGTAAGGACAAGGTTTGTAAGCTGATCATATATGGTGGATCTATTGAAAATATGGTAAGTATATAAATGGTTTATAAATTACAACTTTCTTTCATTTTGAAAGATAAGCCCTACAAGGTAAGATTCATAGTATTCTTGTGGATAAATCTTGCCTTGTTGCCTTCAAAATTGGGAAATATATGGATGAAAATATTTGTGATGTGGTGTCAATGGATGCATGTTATTTTTTATAGGAAGGCCATGGAAATATTATAGAAATTCCACCCATTGAGGTAGAGTGAATACCTACAAGGTTTAACATGAAGGAAGGAAAATACTCTTAAAATCATGGAAAGAGGAAGAGTCATTTGAAGTGGTAGCTTTTTCTCTTCTAGAAAAAACCATAATTGATCTTGAAGGGAAAAATGAATTCTAGATCAACCAAGAAAGGAGTTGACAGAAATTTTGGGAGAAAAAGGGACAAATCATTTGAAGAGTGAAGTACAACCAAAATTTGATGCAGAGGTGCAACAATATTCAACTAACAAAATTATTGGTGAACCTCATAAGGTATATGTTGAAATCTCAGCTGATTGTAATGGAGTTGAAGGTAATAGTGAATTATGGGGATACAAGCATGATCATTAAAAGATACCATGAATATGATGAGAAATATGGTTAAAAGCTACTATCTAATTCAACTTATGACAACAATGATGTGAATTATGATTAGAACAAGGAAACAAATTCAAGTCTATTAGTTATTACAATAGTGATTATTTTTTTATTCTACATTAGGGAATTTACCTAGCTCTATTGGTTTTATTGAATGGTGAAATCAACATTGGGCTCCTCACATTGAGAGAAACGGGGTTACAAAATTCAACAATAACTTAGATTGTACTAAGGAATCCCGAGAGAATACCTTGATGATAGGCCTATTAAAAGATTTGTACCCTCGTATTGGTGGAAACATAGACCGATTCTTCTAAACTAAGAGGTTAAGAATTTTCAAAGATGGAAAATTTAATGTAACAACTAATTAATTGTAGATTCCTATTCTCCATCTATTTTTCTATTTTCTAGTTGTTCACAGGTTGTAGGACGTAACTCTTGGTTCAAGTAGTTCCTCTTTTGGGATTTTTAATTGGTGACTCCTCATTTAGGAGTTTTTGGTGTTAGTGTTGGGATGATTATTATTTTTGGTGCTAGTCTCTCTATTGAAGAGGGTTTGGTGGCTATTTGTAATTTAGGTTTTTATTTTTTATGAAAGATAAGTTAACATTATTGTTTGTGTTTTCTAGTCTTCACATACATGTTTTGATCTAGTAAATCTAGGTTTTGTAT
Organism: Sequoiadendron giganteum; assembly: GCA_007115665.2. Taxonomy (NCBI): domain Eukaryota; kingdom Viridiplantae; phylum Streptophyta; class Pinopsida; order Cupressales; family Cupressaceae; genus Sequoiadendron; species Sequoiadendron giganteum. The sequence continues at coordinate 484,108,899 of CM021104.1, forward strand.
TCATAGGAATATATATGCATTTAATTTTATTTTTTTCAAAAATGTATGATTTAATTTGTTTTCAAGAAGTATAGTATATCATGGATATTATTAAGAAAAATAGGAAAACATTATTGAGATTGGCTTGTAGAGAACAAAGGTTTAATATACATAATTTTAAGAGGAACAAAATAATGGGGACACTTAACCCCCATTTTAAGAAAATTGACCTCAAGATGGTAAGGTACAATAATGAATAGTGGCTCAGTTATAGTGCCTATATATCTTATATCCACCTTTGTCCAATAGATAACGATGCTTGAGTATGGATGCTTCAAACTAACTCTTTAAGAAAAAAATGAAGAAATCCATAGATCACCAAGGTGGAAATTTCATTATAATACTTTCACTACCACTAGAATTGATCATATCTAGGGGAAACTTAATTACCTTATTACATATTTTTTAATTCTCAAAATGCAAGTAATGAGTCATTTATTCCTCCCAAAATGAACAAGTTTATAATATGAAAATTGGTGGGATTCACAATATGTAAAATTACATGGCACCACCAAGATATCAATAATAATCTTATCTATATATATAGCTAGACTAGACCAATATTCACTTAATTTATGCCTAAATTGGTCAAATATTCCTACTCACAGAGCTTATGTTTGCAAGAGATGATACTGTCATTAAAATTGACTTAATGGGGACTTATCTTAGATTCTTAAAATAATACCTAAACTTTAACATTGATAGTTTCTATTTATGCATCCCTCCTAGATCTACTAAAGGCTAAAGGGGAGGGAAGCCAAAATTCACACATCATAATTTATAAAACACCAATAAGGAAAATCCTCCCCTAGGATGGATTTGTGGCCAAGATCTTAACAAAAACCCTCAAAGAGGTCTTTTTTTATTGGTATTATTACCTCCCTAAGGCTTTGATACATTATTTTCAATAACATATCATATAGTTTAGTGTGACATTTGATATGAACAAGTTAATAATGATAATAATCAAATAATTCTCACACATCAAGTATGATGCTATTTATTCTTGTAGTGTTAAAAATTGTCACCCTTGATAATTTTACACTATGTTTTTCTCCCCCTAATTTGTTGAGCTTAATTGACCCCATAATTTCATAAAATTATGTATTATTGAGCCCATTTGTATCACTTTTCAATAAATTGAAAGAATTAAACAAATGAAACCAATCATTAAATTTCTCTTGACACTTAATGTCCTAGAAATCAGGGCCAAGAACCATACACCCTTGGGCGTATGGGTCTCCCTTCTTAGCAAAGACCCAATTTTGGGCATGTTTGTGTCAACATTTTAACATTCAAAATTCAAACTTCAAGTGTCAAATTTTGGAATCTTTTTTTTTTTGAAATTGAATAAATACCTATAAATACCTTGTCTTTTCACCATTTGAAACTAGAAGGATATTCTATGAGCAAGAATTATTTTTGAGAGCAAGTCAAGAGAAACATCTCAAAGATTTATTGCAACAATTCAAGATCCAAGCATCGTGTAAAAGTGTATGTGAGTTCATGTTGTCATGTTATCATTGTTTTGGAAGGCTAACCCCTTTTTTAGGCCTCCAAAGAGTTCCAAGAGCTCAATAAATCAATATCCAAGACCTTGAGGTGATGTGTATGACTTTAGTCCTTCAAGGAAGACATTGAAAGGTGGTGAGTTGCAACACTTTGTGATTTCATCATTCCTTTCCTATCCATAATCATTTTATCATTGGAATTTCCATTATGGAAGTGGAAACACTTACATGGGGTTTGACTAAGGCAAGCCCCTAAATGGCACAACATATCTTCTCTTTTTGAAAGTGCAGGTTTAAGGTTTGAAGAGGATTGAAGGAATCTTGAAGATAAATTGTTCATTGTTGCATTCAAATCCCTACACCTTATCAACAAATGGAAACCCACTTACAAAATTATCTAACAGTGTTCCGACAACTTTGCAAGAAAAAAATGGAAGTCTCATATCTGTCACTAGAGGACCCAAAAATTTGAGTAGGACACCCTATTAGTGACTTATACACCCCTTGGTGACTATGTCCTCCTACAGTGGCTGAAACCAATCTTTCTAGGCATGTACATGTCACTCTACACTTGCTAAATCTACCTACAAACTGTTGTTTCGTTCTGTCATTTGTCAAGATCTTGCATTTTGTGTATTAGGTCATATAGCTTAATTAATTTAATCATAATAAATCATTCCTAAATTATTTCTAGTCCATTTCCAAGGCCCTAAGGATCATATCTAGGTTTGATTGACTCACCTTTATGGTTGAAATCAATCAAAACACCTTGTTTATTTTCATCCTAATGTACCTTTGAAAAATAACCATAAAATTAATCCTAGGTTTATACCCTAAACTTAGGGTTCCCTTTTTCTCATGTCACAATTCCATAATGTACTTCACCGCACATTGGAGGAAAGTCCCCTATTAACTGATAAGTGAACCTAATATGGAACATAAATAACTATGCCAACTCTTTCTACATTCCCTCAATAAGGATACAAGAGAGGAAGTTCAAGAATTTCCCTACAAAGAGGCCTTGGAAATTGTATTAAGAATTGACCAAGATGCCATCAATAATGGTTGAAGAACCTATGGAGGTAGTGGAAGACTTATTTCTTGAATATTATAGTAGAAACAACCAATGAGATTGGATAATAGATATTTTCAACCTATAAGATTGATGCATCAACAAATTGAAGAAATAATACTAAAGGGTTATATCTTAACTATGATAGAAAATATAGTAGGGGATGAAAAACTTATAAAAATGAGTTTTTGTATATTGAGGAAATTGATGATAAATAAAAATATGAAGAATATATATTATTTATTATGAAATATTTAAAAGATCTCTAATCAACTATATCTTACCAAGAAATATTAGGTATGAGCACCCCACAAACCCTCAAGATACCAAGATTCCTTAAATAAAAATGGTGATTATATTGATTGACTAAAGTACTCATAATTTTATCAATAATAAGTTGGCAACATAATTAAACTAAATTGTTTACCCAACCCCAAGATTTTACATTATGATTATAGATAGAGGTATAATCAGTTGTTCAATGAAATGCTACAATATTAAACTCACTAATGGAGACTACATGCTCAATTATCCTATTTTTTATATCCCAATGGCTAGAGTAGACTTTATTTTAAGATTCTAATGGATCAATAACATGAGAAAAATTAAGATGAACTTTCAATACATTTTCACATCTTTCACTCAAAGGGTAGGACATTTGAACTAAGATGATTTTGTGTAGTGTCCGCAACTAGTAAGATCTCAATAAATGGAAAATATTATTAATAAGAGGGTAGACAAGGGTGTGTCCCATGTTTTTATTAGAAGTGCAACATTTAAAGAGTACTACATCACTAGATTTGTAGTAAATTATAGACAAGCACTTAGTAATTTTGGGGGATTAACCAAAATAATTAGATCCTAAAAATATCTCAATTATGTCATTCAACTAGTACTAAGGTACCATCAACTATCCATCACCTCTTCTATAAAGGAACACATTCAACACTAATAAGAGTTATTCTATAGTTTCAAGGATAAGAAGGGAATACAAAAATTAAATTAAGCAATGATTTGATCAGTGCAAAACTTTAATTTGGAGATAGATTGTTTAATATTTGATCAAGTGGATGATTTTTTTTAGCAAATATATGGTATGGGAATATGAATTATTCTTATGGAAGTATCAAAGGATCATAAACATTGAGGATAATGCTGGTTTCAAGGGGACTGGTATGCCATGCCCTTATCTTATAGCTTGTATTGGGATATGTGATAACCTACTATCGACTACATAATCCTTAATTAGTTCTATTATGATTATGTATTTATAATTTTCATAAGATATGTTAGACTTACTAAGATTAGAGTAAAAACATTACTTAATGATGCATATATAGTAGGTAGCCAATAGTTAAGAATCATATTATAGATTATGTTTTTATTGAATAATTTTTTAATTTTAGCCAATTGAAGTGGCCTCTTATTATTAAGTATTTGTAACACAATTCCTATTATATTATTCTCTTGTGTAAGATATTTCATTACATTGTGGTCCTTGAGCCTACCAAGAAAATATCCCTTCAAGTTCTTTTATGTAGTTATTTCTTCTCACAAGGATAGGTATTATATTTGCTAAATGTAATCTTTGGTTCCTTGGTTGATCTGGTTTTCTAAAGTTTGGATAGCTATTTGAAGTAATTATCTAATAAACTATTACTATATTACATCTAAAACTTCTTTGTAAATATTAAATAGATGACATTGAGGGTTTTTTTCTACTTTTCAAAACAAAATTATCTATACCAATGAATTGATTATGTTTCAAACATACTTGGATGTCAGTGTAACCTTTTGACCATGTGGGATTTGATAAATATAAGAAAAAAATCATTTGGTTAATCAAAGTGGTTAGTTTCTTTCTATCAAAATTTTGCATGTCTACCTTTGGTAGCATATTTTGAGATTTAGAATGAGTGTTAGATTTATTTTTATTTTAATGATCCATATTTGAACTTAGTGGAATAGATTTGTTTTATACATTCATGTTAAAAAATATAAGGAATCACTATGTTAATGTAAATATGATTTACATGATTTGTGCAAATTTTATAAGAGGGGAGGGAGAGTAAGTGTTGTCAATTTGTATTGTACCCTTAGTTGGATTTCAAATCTAGCTACTTAGTTAAACATGGGAATGGATTCAAGATGTGGTACCTTACTGAATAAAGCCAAGCTTCCAAAAAAAGGTTTGGTTCCCTACCTAATCTAGATACAAAATGTTGGTCCAACCCAGTACTAAATAACCCTATAGCTAAACATGTTCTAACATCTTTGCAGGGAAAAGGGGAAGATAAAATTGTAGAAATATAAAGAGGTGATGCACCAAGATTAGAGGTTTTCTTCCTACCTAAAACACATAGAGGATCAATAAGAAAATGTTGCATAAATTCACAAAGTTCTCTTTAATACCATTTCCTAAGGCTATGCATGGAGGTTAAATTTTAGTAGGGTACTAAGAGGGAATTTATATCCACTGTTAGCTTTTAGAACCACGAAACATACCATATATACAAAAAAATGATGAAATACACTCATACATGAAGGAAATGAATTTTACACATGTACGAGAGAAAAAAGAGGTGAAATATAGAATTTTATTATTGATACAGAGAATGGGATAATTTATAGTTTAAAAAGTGTTAAAAATACATGTCTCTATTCCAACAATGAAGGAAGAATATCCTTAAAAATGAGCCTTGACCAAGCTTTATCTAAAGATAGAACACTAAAAACCCTAAAAACCTTAGCCACCTACATAAAAATAGAGAGAAGACATCTATCCAGCTAAATTTGATCTAAAGGTGTGTGTAAAACATTCTTGACACCTAGAATGTCTTAACATTGATGAACTTGAGGAGAAGTGTAAGAAAACCCCCATAGAATCCACTAAAAAACATAACCAGTGATGACCCTTTGACAAAAAAAAGGATACAAATAATAGAAAGGAGAATGGGTGCTAAAAATTTGATCTAGAAGCATTCAAGAGGATATTAAATATGGATCTATAGGTTAGAAAAGAGTTGGGAGAGTTTCTAAACATTCAATTTTTCATAGCTACAAGCCAATGACATTTGTGTGAATTTGGAATCTTCTATTAGCCCATTTTTTGGAGTATAAATATTGACCATCAATCTAATTTTAGAATATATTGATCAAAAAACCCACGTTTGAGTGAAAGAATCTCTTAAGAGGGTTTAGCAAAGTCATGCTATGAAGACATAACACACTCCAATAGAAACATGTAGATAAGTGCGCCTAAGCTAGAGGTAGCCCCCATAGATCTTGTCTAGGCCTATAGACACATTAGAAGCCTTGGCCATTAGTTTTTCTAGGTTGCAGTAAAAAACATTAGTGCAACCTTAAAGAATTTTATTTTTAGAGCCCACGCTACAAAGAACTAGCATGTTGCAATGAGAAGATGACACCTAGTGGGTTGTAGGTTTAAAAATTTGAGTCATTAAGGAATTGACCACCACAACCAACATGATCTTGCTGAAGAAGAAAACATATTGGACCATGTCACCCCAAGGATTCCATGCAACATCAAAGCACACGAGTGCAACATCAAAATGATGGTTGCTAATGAATTTGTAAGGTGAATTTGTGTGATGAAATAAAACCATGTCATCTATAAAGCTACTTTTGAGTCATGAGGTTGGTCCCACACTTACTATCGGGCCTTTAGAATAGAGAATGTCATGTTGTTCTACCTTTACATCATGGAGCACACATGTTAACATAATACAATAGCATAATTTTGAATGAATTTTTATTTAAAAAATTGTGCTTGGAAGAAAGCTTATGTTGCAATTAGTACATGACATATGGTATCAAGAGTCACAAATTACACAATTGGTCGAAACATATGATGTATCAAGAGATATGGATGGATCCTCCAGGGAACAAATTGAAAATATTCATGTACAATTGACATTACTTATAGATAAAAGAGAATAGTCAAAGAAATAATTCTTTCTAAGATAAGCAATCAATGTGTGGCTTGCATCATTATTCAAATTGATGATCAAAGCAGTATAAGTGGGTCAAAGAATGAAAATTCTAGTAAAATAAATGAGGCTGAGGGATTATGCATAGAGTTTCAATGTTAAAATCAAATTATCACCTCAAAAAAAATAGATTGGACTACAAATTTGGAGCAACTAAAGAAAACTCAAAGGAATATTCTACCTTCCAAAGAAGCTGTAAAAGGGTGAATAAGATAATTTTCAATTTCTTATAGTTTTATGGATACTTTAATTTTTATATACCATAAGTTTTGGGGTATCTCCATCTCAAGGGTAGTATGTAGCAAGGGGGAGCCCATACATTTTTTATATGTTGTAAATAGAAGATATCATACCCTTTGCCCTTGATGTCAAAGGGGGAGAGGAACATATGGGTGTTGCCATCAATGACAAAGGGGGAGATTGTTCGAAATAGGTGTTGTAATTGATTTCAACCTATTATAAGTTGTCATTGATGTCATATGTGTATGATGAAGTCTATATATATTTTGAAGATAGTGCAAGTGTAGAGATATAGTCAACAATATAGTTAGATGTATAAATGGTGATTTGATTGATGTCTATGAGTGATGTGGTGGTTTGTATGTTCCTTACATTTCTATGATATTATCATTGCTGATTAGTATACCACATACTGAGATAAGTTGTAGAAGATTGGTAAAGGTATTAAAAGTGTATTCACTATAATAGATTCATAACTTTTTGGTCCACATCCTTCCGTTGAGGTCCACATCCTTCCGTTGAGTAGGTTATTGTCTTGTGGTTCAAGAGATAATTTGGTTGTGTTGTGAAGGTATTATTTTTAAGAGAGGGGAACCAACCATGTCAAGGCCCTAGGTCATGGATGGCCAAAAGAAAAAGGCTGCCCTAACTTACCTCAAATTAAGGGAGTGTAAGGAAATGAGGGACGAGAATGATGAGGACTATAAGGTCCTTTGATCACTCTGCAGACCCGCGACTCAAAATGGGGCTAGGTGAGTCAATTTTTGGGGTCAACATTGTGTCTCAAGGAGCTCTCTACCCGAGGATGAAAGCATGGCTCTAGGATGACAATGCGACACGATGGAATCTCTTAGGTGCACTGGTGTTTGTATGACCATAGGACTAAAGAGACAAGTTTGAACACATGAAAAATGACTGAAAACCTAGCTAGTTACTTTCGAAGGGCCAAAACAACACCATGAAATAAATAATGTATGCAAGAATATGGTAAAGTAAATATGCAAGCGTAAGGATGATAATTGGGGGCTAGCTCCAAGAATGCTTCCACCTATACATAAGACATGAATATTATTGGGGGCTGTATAGGGGTTTTCCTCAGTCAGACCCCCATTTTGGTGTTTCTACCTCCAAGGAAAGCCAGGATGATGATAATGGAGAAAAGAAATATGATGAAGTAGAGAATAGCAAATACACTACAAAATAGTGCTATTCTACCTAGCCAAATCATAAAGGAGAGGAGTAGGAAGCTTACCACCTCCACTAAGAGCTCACTAGCCAATAGGGGAGAAAATGAGAGGAATTAAGCCTCTACTGCAATGATGTTTGTTCCACACATGCTCTATGGAGTTGACAGAGTGTTGATGTTGTTGCTGTGAAGTACAAAGTATTGCTAGAGAGTGATGGATTGAATGCTTAGATCTTGTGAAGAGATTGTAATTGCTAAGAGAGATTGTGGAAGGATGAAATGAAGGAATGAATAGTGAATTTGAAGGAAAGATGAAGAAAATGGCCATATTCGGGTCGGTTGGTCGAAGAGGGCGTTACAAATTGACCTCCAATGGGAAGTGTAATGCCTCTGCAGGCTCCAGATGTGGGAATTTTCTAGGGATATAAGCACACCACATGGGAATCTCTGATAGTTATTCCTCTATTGACACACAAAAAAATTCCAAGTGGAATGAAGGCAATGGGCTTATGTGGAATTCTACCTTCAAATTTGGTTTTCTAAGGTGAGGATGTGTAAAAGGGGAATTTGTGTAAGGCGTGAAAATTCTCTCCTATACATTTCCCCCAACTTTAGCGAGCATGAATACTGATGAGTTCTTTGGTAAACTAGATCAAAGTAGTAGAGTTAGAAATGTATACCTGAACTGTTGAGGAAGTAGACTGCAATCTAGTGACCCCTAGAGTGCAAGACAAGCAAAGGACTTCATAGCTTCGCAAAACTATGAAGCTGAAATAAGAAAGTGTCTTACAAGCCTACAAACCTACAAGGAGGAAACCCCCAAGATCTCTCGCATGAAGGAAGCCCTAAGAAGTAAGCACCTTATAGGCCCATACACCTGCAAGGAAGGTGTATCCAAAGATCTCTCCCATGAAGGAGACCCAGGAAAGAGGACTCTATAGAGTAAAAAAGTAGATTCATGGGTGCACCCATGAAGCGACATGTTTACCCGTAGATAGAACATTTCAGGAAGCGGCCATGTAGGTAAGTAAGTGGACACTCACATAGACCATCAACAAGTTGGAATGCTTTCAAAGGGGTCCCTCAAGAACCCTTCAAAAGGAGGAGGGGTCTATTAGAACCCAAAATTTCCATCAAAAACCTAAGTGATTTTCCACTATTTTCCATTTAAACCTTAAGGATTTTTCCCATTTGTACCTAATATTATCACTATCTTTCTCATAAAAATGCATTCGACCCCCATCAAAATTATTCAAAAACATGATTCCTTGTCTTGTTGCCTTAAATTTCATTATTCATGTCACTTACCGCTTTACCGCGACCTCCCACAATGGGCTCGCGGTATGGTAGTAGCGATTAAGGGGCTGGCATAAAGTTCTTACCGCCACACCACACGTGGTCTAAACTTAGACCGCAATATCATAGTGGGCGGTAAGTCACAGGCAGCAGTTAGAGGATAGTCACCGTGGTAGCACCAATAGTTTATGGGGAGACCACAGTGACCACGGTGAATGGTTTGCAAGCAGCGGAGGTGACGGTCAGAGAAGCCACAGTGGTACCGCTGGCAGTCAAGCCAATGACTGAGATAGTGTGGTGAACAATGAGCAACTAGAAAGAAGACACTGCGGTACTGCACACAGTTAAAATGCAAATCGCGGTATCGCTCGTGGCATAGATTAAGGCCACGATAACATGGTAAAAGGTGAAGATAACGGTGGAGGATGCAGCAATAGGTGGATACCACGATACCATGAGAAGTTGAAACAAAGGCCACAGTTGAGCGGTAAGAAGAGTCAAGACCAGTGGAGAGCAGTCACCGCTATATTGCGGCCGGTCAACATGTTGACCGCGATAGAGTGGTAGGAATAAGGTAAGTTGTGCACCAATAAATGAAATGAAATATAAAGAGCGACAACGCATAAAGTGAAAAATCAAAGACATAACTATAGTTTAAAATATTTGATTTGCTGATAAGGTAACTTAATCAAATATTTTATTTTCTATCAGAGAATGTAAGCAGTTGTAACAAAAACTGAAGAGTCATGACCCTTGGGGTTTTCTGTATAAATATTTTAGAAAATCTGTTAAAGAAGGGAGAGTAGTTAGATTTTTCCAGAGAATGGAGTGGGAATGTAAATAATATACAGAGCTTTTCGTGAAACAAAAATAATGGAGATAAATATTTTTGATTAGTGATTTTCTTTCTAGTGTTCAGTTGTTGTGATGTATAAAATTCATATTCTTTATTTTTGGTTGTCTCCAACTTGAGTTCTTTTAATCATTTAAATCAACATATCAAGTACATCTCTGATTTATCAGAATGCACTCTCATTTTGTGTGATTTAATTAACTGATGTTTGCAAGTCAGAATTAAAATATTTTAATAATTCATAGTGATTTAAGGATTTCTTTTGGATTGTTGAAGTAGAACTTGATAGAGAAACATTCCAGCACTATTTCTGCAAAGCATAAATAAATGAAGTTGTATGCCAGTCATTAGGATTTCATTTTCAAAGTGCCTAACAACTAGAGTTAAGCTAGAGAAGGAAAAACACATAATTCATGATTTTTGACTCCATTGCCCATGGAAAGAAGGCACTGATTTGCCTCAAGCCAGAGATAAAGCTTCATACCAAACAATTTATTCAAAATCCTTTCTTTTGTGTAGTAGGAGTAGGAGTATTTATAGTGATTTTTTCTATCCGCTTCCATTTGCCATTGGGGGTAGATTGTTTCACCAAGAAGTACATTTCAATCTGCATCATTCACATAGGTTCACCTACCTTGGTCTAGCAGAACCTAAAGAGAAGAAGGTTCAATTGCATCAATTGGCCTTGTACATTGACCAAAAGTATTGTGAGAGCTTGGCAACCTCTTGTGGTTCAAACCTACATTTTTGAGACCCAACAGTTTGGCGACTCTGCTGGGGAATTACTCAAGGAGATTTTTCAGCCTTTCCATTTATAGAGTCAACAAAGTTTCACACTTTTTTTGGAGATTCTGCTGGGGCAAACCAAAACAATCCATTTCATTTTCCTACTTTTTGGAAAAGTAGGTGGCAAATCTTTTTCATTTGATAAATAATGCATGGATATTATGGAATAGTAACACTCTGTCAAGATGTCAGAAGAAGAGAGAAGACAACAATCAATAAGAGAGTTGAAAGAATTGGAGCAACAAACACCACAATGAAAACAAGAGATACTACAAGTGAACCAAAGACTATTGTAGTTGGGAGTCAAATGCACTCCAAATACATCACCAAAAAGGCCATCATATAGTGAGAATGAAGACAAAAATGCCAGGAGATCTTGGACACCACAAGTACCACATGATACAGCTACGAAGAATTTTGGCAATAAAGGTAATATACTCTATTCACCATAGTAGAATACTTTTGATGAATATTTTTAAATTCAAGAAAAAAACAAAAGTCTTTTGGATGCTTTCCTAAATATAAGAAGTTATAAGGTATAATCTAGATATTATTTATTTAGAAGAATGATGGATATTTGTAGGAAAATACCTATTAGTTTCCCACCTAGTAGGTCTAAAATCATTGAGCAATTCATGAAAGTATATGAGCCCAATTCAATCTATTGGCCTGAATCATGGGTACTATATGCTTATTATCAATTACATGAATGGATTGGCATTGTAGATAGGAAAATGAATGAGTAAATTATCAAAGATGAAGAAGATAGTGAGATGACTAGTGAGTATGAAGAAGAATTTGATGAGGACCAATCTTCCACTTTGGGAGATGATTGTAGCATTGATGATCTTGTCAGTGACACACCATCTGGTGAATGCATCAACAATGGTTCAGATGATATGGAGGGACAACTAGATTGTGATCTAGATTGTGAAGATGAAGTTGTGGATGTTGATCTACAATAGGGTGATTATCAAGAGGTTGGAGAAATAGTAGAAGATCTGGATGAAACATGTTCACTCAGCAGTGAGCAAGTTTCAGATTTGTTGAGTTTTGAATACCAGAAGTATGGACATAGAGATAATTCTGAAGTTTTGGCTCCAACATGTATCTGCTTTGACAGTGAAGATACTATGTGTAACAATTCATATAACCCCATGTGCATCTCTCAAAGTGATGAGGAGTTCTTTGAAGCTGATCAAGAATCCATTTGTGTCCAAGAAGAGGTATGTGACTTGAATTATTTTTTCCTGCAAGAGAAAGATGTTGGTTTGCATGTTATTGAAGATGAGTGTTCAATATTTGTTGATTCAAGTATGTATAAAGAAGACTGTATGGATCAAATGTGTGTGTCAATGCCAACTGGTGATAGGAAAGAAATGGAAAGTGATTTGATTGTTTCAAAAAATATTGATGAGATAGAATTTGTAGATTCCCATGTGAAGCATTCAGATTTTCAGGTCCTAGTACAACAACTTGATCATTCAACAACATATGATAGTGAGCATGCCTATGAATGTTTTGTTGAATATGGATACATTTTGTATCATGAAGGTTTATATGATGAAATGCAGAGTGGTGAAATGAATATGAATTAGATTGAATACAATGATTTCCTAAAAGTTTTCAATGGCAGTGCATGTTGCAGGGTAGGTGGAATGGATAGTTTCGAAGAAACCTGGTGAGATTTAATCAAAACAAGGTCTATGACAGAGGAAAGTGTAGGTTTTTCCTTTTGGGTGGCCTAGGGCCATCCCTTATGGTTTGATTTTTTGAACCATAGAAGGTACGAAGGATTAAGTATTTCCAGTGGATGGACAATTCTTAGCAAAGCCTCTTTAAACATTCTTTTCCATGCACAGTAGTTTAAGAAGGGTCTAGGTTTTCCAGTAAATGGACACTCTCAGGAATTCCCTTATTGTAAATTTTTGTTTTCTTTCCATGTACAGTAGTGTAGGGTTTTCCATGCTCCATCTTCCATTTCCCATGCTCTTTCATTCCCTCCATCTTCCATTGCCTTCATTTTTCATCCTTTACTCGGTTTGCTCTACCAAATAATTCTAGATTCTTGCAGTGATTTGCAAAATCACTCATCCCCAACAAGAGCCATTGTTAGAACCCAAAATTTCCATAAAAAACCTAAGTGATATTCCATTATTTTCCATTTAAACCTTAAGGTTTTTTCCCATTTGGACCTAATATTCTCACTATATTTCTAATAAAAAATGTATTCTACCCCCATAAAAAATATTCAAACACATTATTCCTTGTGCCGCTGCCTTAAATTTCATTATTCATGTCAATTACTGCTTGACCACGGCGTCCCACAATGGGCTTGTGGTATGGCAGTAGTGGTTAAGTGGCTGGCATAAAGTTCTTACCACCACATCGTGCGCGGTCTAAACTTAGACTGCGGTATCACGGTGGGCGGTAAGTCATAGGTAGCAGTCAAAGGACAGTCATTGCGTACCACCACCAGTTTACGGGGAGATTGGGGTGACCTCGGTGAATGGTTTGCAAGCAGCAGAGGTGATGGTCAGAGAAGCCACCACAGTACCACTGGCAGTCAAGCCAGTGATCGCAGTAGCGTGGTGAACAATGGGCAACTAGAAAGAAGACACTGCGATACCGCACACAGTTAGAATGCAAACCACAGTAGAGCAGTAGGAGGCGAGGTGGTAGTAGATGTTAGATATTGCGGTATCACTCATGGCTTAGATTGAGGTTGCGGTAACGTGGTAAACAATGAAGATAATGGTGGAGGACGTAGCAACAGGTGGATACCGTGATATGGTGGGAAGGTGAAACAAAGGCCACAGTTGAGCGGTAAGAAGAGTCAAGACCGGTGGAGAGCAGTCACCGCTATACCGCGGCCGGTCAACATGTTGACCACGATAGAGCAGTAGGAATAAGGTAAGTTGCGCACCAATAAATGAAATGAAATATAAAGAGAAACAATGCATAAAGTGAAAAATCAAAGACATAACTATGGTTTAAAATATTTCATTTACTCATAAGGAAACTTAATCAAATATTTTATTTTCTATCAGAGAATGTAAGCAGTTGTAATAGAAACTAAAGAGTCATGACCCTTGGGGTTTTTTGTATAAATATTTTAGAAAATCTATTAGAGAAGGGAGAGTAGTTAGGATTTTCCATAGAATGGACTGGGAATGCAAATAATATACAGAGCTTTTCCTTAAACAGAATCAATGGAGATAAATATTTTTGATTGGTGATTTTCTTTCTAGTGTTCAGTTGTTGTGATGTATAAAATTCATATTCTTTATTTTTGGTTGTCTCCAACTTGAGGCCTTTTAATCATTTAAATCAGCATATCAAGTATATCTTTGATTTATTAGAATGCACTCTCATTTTGTGTGATTTAATTAACTGGTGTCTACAAGTCAGAATTAAAATCTTTTAATAAGTCATAGTGATTTAAGGATTTCTTTTGGATTGTTGAAGTAGAACCTGATAGAGAAACATTCCAACACTATTTGTGCAAAGCATAAATAAATGAAGTTGTATGCCAGTCATTAGGATTTCATTTTCAAAGTGCCTAACAACTAGAGTTTAGCTAGAGAAGGAAACACACATAATTCATGATTTTTGACTCCATTGCCTATGTAGACAGAAGGCACTGATCTGCCTCAACCCAGAGATAAAGCTGCATATCAAACAATTTATTCAAAATCCTTTCTTTTGTGTAGTAGGAGTAGGAGTAGTTATAATGATTTTGTCTATCCACTTCCATTTGCCATTGTGGGTAGATTATTTCACCAGGAAGTATATTTCAATCTGCATCATTCACATAGGTTCACCCGCCTTGGTCTAGCAGAACCTAAAGAGAAGAAAGTTCAATTGCATCAATTGGCTTTGTACGTTGACCAAAAGCATTGTGAGAGCTAGGCAACCTCTCGTGGTTCAAACCTGCATTTTTGAGACCCAACAATTTGGCGACTCTACTGGGGAATTACTCAGGAATATTTTTCAGCCTTTCCATTTATAGAGTCAACAAAGTTTCACATTTGTTTTGGAGATTCGACTGGGGAAAACCAAAACAATCCATTTCATTTTCCTACTTTTTGGAAAAGTAGGTGATGACTCTGTTTCATTTGATAAATAATGCATGGATGTTGTGGAATAGTAACACTCTGTCAAGATGTCAGAAGTAGAGAGAAGACAATAGTCAATAAGAGAGTTGAAAGAATTGGAGCAACAAACATCACAATGGAAACAAGAGATACTACAAGTGAACCAAAGAGTGTTGCAGTTGGGAGTCAAATGTGCTCCAAATACATCACCAAAAAGGCCATCATATAGTGAGAATGAAGACGAAAATGCCAGGAGATCTTGGAAACCACAAGTACCACATGATACAGCTGGGAATAATTTTGGCAATAAAGGTAATATACTCTATTCACCACAACATAACACTTTTGATGAATATTTTCAAATTCAAGAAAGAAACAAAAGTCTTTTGGATGCTTTCCTAAATATAAGAAGATATAAGGGAGAATCTGGGTATTCTTTATTTAGAATAATGATGAATATTTGTAGGCAAATACCTATTAGTTTCCCACCTAGTAGGTCTGAAATCATTGAGCAATTCATGAAAGTATATTGGCCTGAATCATGGGTACCAGATGCTTATTATCAATTATATGAATGGATTGGCATTGTAGATAAGAAAAGGAATGAGGACACTATCAGAGATGAAGAAGATAGTGAGATGACTAGTGAGTATGAAGAAGAATTTGATGAGGACCAATCTTCCACTTTGGGAGATGATTGCAACATTGATGATTTTTTCAGTGACACACCATCTGCTAAACACATCAACAATGGTTCAGATGATATGGAGGGACAACCAGATTGTGATGTAGATTGTGAAGATGAAGTTGTGGATGTTGATCTACAACAGGGTGATTATCAAGAGGTTGGAGAAATAGCAGAAGATCTAGATGAAACATGTTCACTCAATAGTGAGCAAGTTTCACATTTGTTGACTCTTCAATACCAAAAGTATGCACATAGAGATAATTCTAAAGTTTTGGATCCAACATGTGTCTGCTTTGATAATGAAGATACTATGTGTAACAATTCATGTAACCCCATGTGCATCTCTAATAGTGATGAGGAGTTCTTTGAAGCTGATCAAGAATCCATTTGTGTCCAAGAAGAGGTATGTGACCTTAATGATTTTTTCTTGCAAGAGAAAGATGTTGGTTTGCATGTTATTGAAGATGAGTGTTCAATATTTGTTGATTCAAGTATGTATAAAGAAGACTATATGGATCAAATGTGTGCGTCAATGCCAACTGGTGATAGGAAAGAAATTGAAAGTGATTTGATTATTTCAGAAAATATTGATGAGATAGAATTTGTAGATTCCCATGTGAAGCATTCAGATTTTTAGGTCCGAGTACAACAACATATGACAGTGAGCATGCCTATGAATTTTTTGTTGAATATGGATACATTTTGTATCATGAAGGTTTATATGATGAAATGCAGAGTGGTGAAATGAATATGAATCAAATTGAATACAATGATTTCCTAAATAATTTCAATGGAAGTGCATGTTGCAGGGCAGGTGGAAAGGATAGTTTCAAAAGAAACCTAGTGAGCTTTAATTAGAACAAGGTGTATGATAGAGGAAAGTGTAGGTTTTTCCTTTTGGGTGGCCTGGGGCCATCCCTTATGGTTTGATTTTTTGAACCATAGAAAGTAAAGAGGATTAAGGATTGCTAGTGCATGGACCATTCTTAGCAAAGTCTCTATAAACATTCTTTTCCATGCACAATAGTTTAAGAAGGGTTTGGGTTTTCCAGTACATGGACACTCTCTAGAATTCCCTTATTGTAATTTTTTTTTTCTTTCCATGCTCCATCTTCCATTTCCCATGTGCTTTCATTCCCTCCATCTTCCATTGCCTTCATTTTTCATCCTTTACTCGGTCTTCTCTACCAAAGAATTCTTGATTATTGCAGTGATTTGAAAAATCACTCATCCCCAACAGGAGCCACTGTTAGAACCCAAAATTTCTATCAAAAACCTAAGTGATTTTCCACTATTTTCCATTTAAACCATAAGGTTTTTTCCCATTTGGACCTAATATTCACACTATCTTTCTCATAAAAATGCATTCTACCCCCATCAAAAATATTCAAACACATTATTCCTTGTGTCGCTGCCTTAAATTTTATTATTCACGTCACTTACTGCTTGACCGCGGCCTCCCACAATGGGCTCGTGGTATGGCAGTAGCGGTTAAGGGGATGGCATAAAGTTCTTACCACCACACCGCATGTGGTCTAAACTTAGACCACGGTATCGCGGTGGGCAGTAAGTCACAACCAGCGGTCAGAGGATAGTCACTGTGGTACCTCCACTAGTTTACAGGGAGACCATAGTGACTACGATGAATGGTTTGCAAGAAGCAAAGGTGATGGTCAAAGAAGCCACCACGGTACCACTGGCAGTCAAGCCAGTGACTATGGTAGCATGAGGAACAATGAGAAACCAAAAAGAAGACACTGTGGTACCGCACAGGGTTAGAATGCAAACTGCAGTAGAGTGGTAGGAGGTGAGGTGGCAGTAGATGTTAGGTACTGCTGTACCGCTCGTGGCTTAGATTGAGGCCATGGTAATGCGATAAATGGTGAATATAACAGTGGAGGACACAACAATAGGTGGATACCACGATACCACGAGAAGGTGAAATAAAGGCCACGATTGAGTGGTAAGAAGAGTCAAGATTGGTGGAGAGCAGTCACCGCTATACCATGGCTGGTCAATATGTTAACCGTGGTAGAGCGGTAGGAATAAGGTAAGTTGTGCACCAATAAATGAAATGAATTATAAAGAGCAACAACGCATAAAGTGAAAAATCAAAGAGATAACTATGGTTTAAAATATCTGATTTGCCGATAAGGCAACCTAATCAAATATTTTATTTTTTATCAGAGAATGTAAGCGGTTGTAATAGAAACTGAAGAGTCATGACCCTTGGGTTTTTTTATATAAATATTTTAGAAAAACTGTTAGAGAAGGGAGAGTAGTTAGTTTTTTTCAGAGAATAGAGTGGGAATGCAAATAATATACAGAGATTTTCCTGAAATAGAATCAATGGAGATAAATATTTTTGATTGGTGATTTTCTTTCTAGTGTTTAGTTGTTGTGATGTATAAAATTCATATTATTTATTTTGGGTTGTCTCCAACTTGAGGTCTTTTAATCGTTTAAATCAACATATCAATTATATCTCCGATTTATCAGAATGCACTCTCATTTTGTCTGATTTAATTAACTGGTGTTTGCAAGTCAGAAATAAAATCTTTTAATAAGTCATAGTGATTTAAGGATTTCTTTTGGATTGTTGAAGTAAAACCTGATAGAGAAAAATTCTAGCACTATTTGTGCAAAGGATAAATAAATGAAGTTGTATGCTAGTCATTAGGATTTCATTTTCAAAGTTCCTAACAACTAGAGTTAATCCAGAGAAGGAAACACACATAATTCATGATTTTTTACTCCATTGCCCATGTGGATAGAAGGCACTGATATGCCTCAACCTAGAGATAAGACTTCATATCAAGCAATTTATTCAAAATCCTTTCTTTTGTGCAGTAGGAGTAGGAGTATTTATAGTGATTTTTTCTATCCACTATTATTTTCCATTGTGGGTAGATTGTTTCACTAGGAAGTATATTTCAATTTGCATCATTCACATAGGTTCACCTGCCTTGGTCTAGTAGAACCTAAAGAGAAGAAGGGTCAATTGCATCAATTGGCCTTGTACATTGACCAAAAGCATTGTGAGATCTTGGAAAACTCTTGTGGTTCAAACCTACATTTTTGAGACCTAATAGGGTCCACTCAAGGGACACACTATTTGAAAAGCAAGGTCTAGTCAGGTTGCCCCCAAGCTAGATGAAGAAATATGAGATAGGTCTAGTTAGACTTCCCTCGAGCTAGATGCCATAGAATTCATCTGAGATAAAAAATTCAAATGGGGGTCCCTTAGGAACCCTTTAGGACAGCAAGGGTTCCACTCAAGGGATGCACTGTTTGAAAGCTGGTGCTTTCTTTCTTGAATCAATTCATTCTCAAGGAATCCTTTTAAAATATGTTCACTTCATTAAGGAATTCAAAAGGAATAATATTCCCCCACGTGAGGGGAAATCAAAGTTGTTCCCACTTCGAAGCAAGGTTTGCAAGTTATTTCTTTGTGAAACCATGATGAAGGAAAAAAGTTTCGTTAGGGTTTCAAGTTGAGAATGCAATTCTTACAAAGAAGCATGTGAAGATTCTTGAGAAAAAAAGTTCTGGCAACAAATATGTTTTCTAAAGATGAAAGTGATGTAGGTATGGCATTGTCACACACAAGAGAGACAAATCAAGCAAAAAAGAGAGAAAGATAAAGGTAAATAAAAAAGGAATGAGAATACAAACAAAGGGCACAAGGGTAACCTAATATTTTGGGGTCAGAACTACTCATAAATATATATAAGTATAATAGTATATAAATGAATTATCATGAAATCCCTACTATATCAAGCCATGTGAAGAATGCACAAGAAGACAAAGTAAAAATAAAAAATTAGATCAACATGGAAGGGAAGCTTAAATGCCCCCAACACTTTGCATCATCCCTAATTTGCTAAAAGTAAATCACAAACATGGAAGAATGATGATACAAATAGAATAAGGTTTACTACACAAAAACCATTCCTATATCCAAGTAGCAATAGGGGTGATGAGGGTCATCCAAGCACACATGGCACGATTACGGGGGAAACACATCAAAACACATACATACATCTTATCTAAAGATAAAGAAGGGGCCTCCCCCTAACACTAATTGACCAAGAGGTCATCCACTTCCCACTCTAGATCATCATAGTACAATTTTTCACCTTGATAGACCATGGAGATTGTGCTTGAGGTTCACTGCTAAGCTCACTAAGCGATTTAGGAGCAGTGACAAAATTGGGAGAAGTCGAGAGTGGTTTTTTTACTAGGAAAAAACAAGTTAGTGTGGGGCCACCTTTCAAAGAAGGTGGGCTCCTCCTATGTCCTCCATTGCTAGAAGGACCACTCTCTACCTTCTGCTTCATTAGGGGAGGTTAACTCCCCATAAACAAGGAAAGAAGGGAAGAGGGAGAGGAGGAGGAAAGCATCATAATAGATATGACCAAGGTGTTAGTCATATCTATGGGCTTCAGGAAAGGTGGGACATCTGGAATGGATGTCAACAAAGGTGGCTCTACCAAATGAGTGATGAACACTTGCACCTTTCTAGGGTCAGGCACATTTGCACTCACAACGGAAGTCAGAAGGAATATAGAGATGGTTTGAATCAAAATAGAGGGGAGGAAAGACGAGGAAGTGACATGAGGTCCTAATACAGGGGTAGTCATCTCCTCTACCTTATTCTATAAGGAGGCCTACTCAACCAAGAGATCCTTTCACCAGCGCTTGCTCTCACGTGCAAGGTGGTTTTTGTGACTCTTTGAACTAGAGGCTAGAGGTTTTTGAAGGAACGAAAGGCTCCTGCTCAACCATAGGAGTGTCCTGCATAGTTGTTTCTAGTGAAGGGATAGACTCTTGGATGGGAGTGAGGGGATTCAACTCTTACACCTCGACAATAAGCCTTTTCCCATTCACTCCTTTAGGAGAAGAAGTGGTAGGAGGCCGCAGAGGTCGGGCATAGAGGATTCCCCATGGGGGGTGTTCTATCTACCATACCAAATGGGCCTAGGATCCATGGGTAGGACAAGAAGATCAAATGCGAGACGCTTGGAACTTCACCAAGTGGGCATTGTAGGATTCTCTCACAAAAGCGGGGCAGAAGTGGATGGCACCATAGTAGAGTGAGAGGAGGCATCGGGCTGAACATCGAAAGAGGAAGAAGGAGGATCTCAGGACCACTTCTCTTCTTATCTTCTATGTTTATTGGTTGCATCACTGTCAACTTTCAGGAAAGCCCTATGTGAAACAACATAAGGTGAAGGTAGGTATCTCATTTTCAGCCTAGAATACCTTTTCTTGTAATTTTGATATGTGAGATACAGGAGGTCCTTCCTAGGTGGGAGAGGAACAACGAGTGCAGGCCAAAAGTAATATGAGGAGTAACTACCATGCACAATTGGTAGTCTATAGCCAATGTCATGGATCACATGTAGAGAACCCTCATGAGTGAATTTCAAAAATTTATGCACAACCAAAGGAATTGCATTCATAGCTACCACCTAGGGGATACCTAGCTTCACTCTGAATAGTTCAGACCCCGGGATGATGTCAAACATAAGGTTCACAGACTTAGGTCCGATGAGAACCGATAGGACAATACTACCTATAGGAGGTACATAAATTCTGTCATGCATGTGGATAGTAATCATAGGTGCATCGTATCCATCTTTATTTAGAAAGTTGATTGACATGATCTCCTTAGTTATAATGTTTACCTAAGATTTCGGATCAATGAGAACACCTACCATAGTTATCTCGTTAATTCACACAAGAATGTAAAGAGGAGATGATTCTTAGTAAAAGCCCATCGATAGGTCCTGTGAAGTGAAGGTTATACTAGTACCATTGCTCACAAGCTATGTAGAGGAAATAGGTTGATGCAAAAAAGAGGCCATTATGTGCACTAAACAACACTTTCACTAAGCCTCCTAAAGGTTATAGAACAAGATAGTGACCCAATTAAGGTTTCATTATGCAATAATTTTGGAACCTTCCAACTACACCTACTAGGGGTTGCAGGTTGGGTTGTAAGGAAAAATCCTCACAACACTCTCAGCTACAACACTCCTAGAATATGAGGAAAGGAACTTTTAGTATCACAAAATGAAACCAAAATGGTTCACGTTGGGTTCACCAAAAATGTAAGAGAGGAGGACCAAAAACGTCAAGGCCCCAAGTCATGGAGGGCCAAGATAAAAAGTCTACCCTAACTTACCTCAACTTAAGAGACTATAAGGAAATGAGGGACAAGAATGATGAGGACTATAAAGTCCTTCAATCACTCTACAGACCCGAGACTCAAAATGGGGCTAGGCAAGCTGGTTTTCGGGGTCAACACTGTGTCTCAAGGAGCTCCTTTGCTCGAGGATAAAAGCATGGCTTCGAGACTATAAGGCAGTGCATTGGTGTCTCTCAAGTGCGTTGGCATCCGTACGACTAGAGGACTAAAGAGACAACTTTGAACATAGGAAAACAGACTTATAGCCTAGCTAGTTAATTTCAAAGGGCCAAAACAACACTATGAAATAGATAATGTATGCATGAATATGATAAAGTAAATATGCAAGCGTAAAGATGATAAGAATGATCTCAAAAAAGTGCTTGTTCACTAGCTAGCTCCAAGAATGCTTCCACCTACACATAAGAGAGGAAAATTGTTGGGGGGCTGTATAGGGGTCTGCCTCAATCAGACTCCCATTTTTGAATTTCCACCTGTGCAGATAGCCAAGATGATGATAATGGAGAAAATAAATATGATGAAGTAGAGAACACTAAAGAAACTACAAAATAGTGCTATGCTACCCAACCAAATCATAGAGATCGAACTCTGCCCGCTGGTCTTAATACGTTACATGAGTGTTTTGTTTCAGTCGGTAAGGGTCGCCCCTCTATATCTATCCATGTTTTGGTCAGTTCCGGTTTCAAGAGCCAGCCCTACGGGGTGGGTGGGAGGAGGAGGGGTATAGTGGGCCATTACTCCGATGGCTCTTTGTGTGGTGAAGTCGGGTGCCTACCCGGTTGGGTTCCTGGGTCTACCATCCCCGGCCCCCCCAGGTTCCATAAAGACCTCATGAACTGCATCATGAACACCCTGGGAGAAACTCTAGTTGGTGAACCGCCACCCAATTGTAGCTAAGATAGGCCTCCCGGGCCAACCAATTGTTAATTCATTCCTCCATTACGCCACAATAGAGTTGAAACACTTAATACTAGAGGGGGCGCGTGTGAGCAAGTGACCCACTACTGGAAATCGGCCTGCCTCCCAGCCAGGCCCCTTTCCACCTCTTTCTATCCACTCAAGATCAATCCCTATAATGCTCAAGATTGATCTCGCCCATAGGGGCCCCGAGAATGGGTTGTTCATGTGGGTTAGGGATGGGTGGGAATTAGCCGCCCTCAATGAATCTACCGGTTCATGTGTTCATGATGCAGTTCATGAGGCTGAAGTAGAACCCAACCAAATCATAGAGGAGAGGATTAGGAAGCTTACCACCTCCAACAAGAGCTCACTAGCCAATGGGGGATAAAATGAGAGGACTCAAGCCTCTGCTGCAATGGTGTTTGTTCCACACGTGCTCTACGAAGTTGACAGAGTGTTGATGTTGTTGTGAAGTGAAAAGTGTTGCTAGAGAGTGATGGATTGAAGGCTTAGATCTTGTGAAGAGATTGAAATTTCTAAGGGAGAATGTGGAAGGATGAAATGAAGGAATGAATAGTGAATGTGAAGGAAATAATGAAGAAAACAACCATTTTGGGCTAGTTGGTTGAAGAGGGCATTACAAATCGACCTCCAATGGGAAGTGTAATGCCTCTGTAGGCTCTAGATGTGAGAATATGTTAGGGACGTAAGCAGACTATGCGAGCGTCCCCAACAGTTATTCCTCTGCCGAAACAAAAAAAAATGCCAACTGGAATGAAGGGAGCGGGCTTATGTGGAATTTTGCCTTTGGATTTGGTTTTCTAAGGTGAGGATGTGTAGAAGGGGAATTTACATAAGGGGTGAAAATTAGCTCCTATACATTATTATGTAAGGGGGAAATCGAGAAGCGTGAAGTAACCAATCATAAATAAATTAAAAACTAATCTAATTCAAATCAAAGACTTAGATTCATACCCATTACTCACAAAATAAACAATATGAAGCTACTGATTTCAATGAACTAAGCTAATACAAACAAAGAACATACAAAGAATTTAAAACAAACGTATTGTTACTCATCCCATGTCGAAGTGTATTCATAATGATGTTGGATCATTGTTGTATGAATATGAAGCCTCCATTATATGCTTTGAAAAAGCTTCAAATGTGTGTTGATGTTGATCGAAGATGTGTGTAAAAGCTTTTTTGATATCAATTGTCAATTCAACGTTACTTCATTGTGCAAAATATGTCATTTCTTTGATCATTTTTTAGGATGAAGAAGATTTCTATATAGATTTTGTGTTTTGAAATGAATGATTTAGATCATGTAGTAGAATATCTTGATCAATGGTTGAAAGATGTTAGGGGAATTAGATGGGAAGAATCAGTGATTTTGATTACATAATTGATGTGATTGATGAAATCAATTTGAGTGTTTAGTGGAATTGAGAAAATAGATTGAGCTTTTAGTGGGATTGAAGAAATCAAGTTGAGCCTTAAGTGGGATTAAAGAATAGATGAATCAATCAGGAAATAGATGAATTAGTCAGCTAATCAGAGTGAGCAATAGGGGGATCATAATTTGTTCAATCATAAAAGTGGGTAAAGTTAATTAATTAATTAAGCCTTTTGAGTTGAACGTGCAAGTCATGTTTGACTTTTTAAAACAAAGTTGTATTTGTTTGTTTTGACCTTTTTGAATGAAGTTTGAATAATTTATTTAATTATTCATGTTTAGGGGAAAGTGATTTAATTAAAAACTATTAAGTATTAATAATTTAATTGATTTTGGGGAATAGGGTAAATTAGTAACATACATAAATAATTGATGTTATTTAATTAATCAGGAGGAATAAAGTTAGATTAAAACTTTATTAAATAAATTAAATTTATTTAATTAGTCAAAAATGATGAAAACATGAATAATCAAATAATGTACTATTATCTAATTAATAGAGGAAATTAGGGTTTTTGATGTAATTGATGTGAAATGTAGTTATATTGGGTGATAATGATGCCAATGATGAGAAAATATCATTTAGGATGTATAATATGCATTAGGTCATTTTTACATATCTACATTTTTCCCCTCTTTAAGACAAAGTATTGGTTGCTTTGTTTTAAATAAATTCGATGTTAAGATAAAGATTTGAAATTTTTTATATCCCCCATTGTGCCCCGACGATCAACATAATGATGGTAGGATGTTGGGCTGCTCCCTCGAGAGGTTGGCTGGAAATATCAATTTTCGGGTTGAGCTCGTGCCAATGTTTTATTTCAGTGCAGATGCATAGAGGACAAAAAATTAAGTTTATAGGACCCTTGTTGATAGTTCAAATGTTCCCAAAAGCTCCTAATTTCAACCTAGGAGGGTTTCCTAGGTAAAAAATTAGGGTTTGGGGGGTTAAAATAGGTAATTTGGGTTTAATTTACCTCATTTTGGATTTTGAGCCTATAGTAATTTCTTGCCTCTATATTTCTTGATTTTGAGATTTTTGAGGAGCTGCACATTGCACAGAGGCGGTTCATGAGTTTGAGTGGCCTGCAGGTGTTGGCGTGCCGGTATGTACTCTTTCCTTTCCTGTTTTCAATTTTATGTTTTTGAGTAATTAATACATGAAATAATTTTAAGAAATAGCGGTAGGTTTGTTTTTTTCATGCATTTGAATCATTTTGATCGCTTTTATAGTTTATAACTATTCCACTCTTGAGTTTTCTACTCGTATTAACATAAATTTTCACTTTTGTTTTCGCTTTTGAGTAGAATGTTCACTTTTGACTTTTGTGTTTTGAAATGGATGCCTTTGTAAAAGAAATATTTTGAGAAATATGTTCGCTTTTTCATTTTAACCGCCTTTGGATTTCTTTACCACTTTCAACAAAACAGTGACCACTTTTGACTTTTCTATTGCTTTTGACAACAAACTCACCACTTTTGACAAAAAGTAACCGCTTTTTCTATTTTTGGAAGGTTGAGTTAGTTTGTTTGCAATCATAGGTTCATTTTATGTTTTCATAACAAAATCTTAATGTCATGGGTTGAATGTTCATAGGTGGTTCTCAAACTGATGTACTTGAGGGAGCGATGACCATGTGAGCTGGTCGATTTGATCACTAGTTTCTATGAGCTGGAGCGAGATGTGTTGAACGTTGTGGGGTTGCGAAATATATGCCACATTCCCGTTATTAGATGCCATAGAGTGATGATGGCCACTTTTGTTGAGAGGTGGAAGTCTGAGACATCATCTTTTCACTTACCTATTGGTGAGGCCTCTATCACCTTAGAGGATGTATAAGGATCTTCTATAAATGGATCCATGGAGATCTAGTGACCTATTTAGTATGATAGGGTACATGTGCGATGCAGTGAGTCCTTGGTGTTAGGAATTTACGAGTTTGGGAGTTAAAGATAGACCTATCTCCCTTTATTGGTAGTGTTGATCCTGTTTCATTGGTTCTATGTGATTTGTTTTTGAGACTCGTCGTTCTTGACCGGCAAGGTAGATAGTTCCCATTTGGTTGGGGTGTTTGCACTGACTAGATGTTCGATCATGGTACTAGATATGCATGGGATCTATGTTTCCTTTCTCATATTTATAGAGACATGCATGAGGTCGCTTATCATGGAGGTAGTTCCATTTTTGATGGGGTTACCTTGCTTCATGTATGGGCTTGGGAGCACATCCTAGATACCAGGATTGATAGCATCTTGGATTGGGACCTAGAGGATGTGTATTCTTACAAGTATGGTGAATTTCTTCATTATACTTAGCTTGGGTAACTACATTATTGGCATTGTGTGATAGATGATATGTCAGGTTTTGTTTGGAGACCGTGGTTGGATTGTGATGTAGGGCATGATGATCAGGAGTAGCTATAATTTTGTAGACAAAGTTGGTGGTTGATCAGTTGTGTACCTAATTTTCTCAAGAGATATCTACCTGATCAGGTACTTCGCTAGTTTGGTGAGAGGAAGAGTCATTTTGCTGATGATTATCAGGCTCATTTTGGTAGGACCACTCAAGAGGTTCAGGCATGGGGATTGTAGGTTGATCATGATACAATTGTTGTAGAGTTTATAAAACTTTCCCCATTTGGATGGGGGTGGCCTGTTGGACCTACAGATGTAGGCACTACTCTAGATTATGATTAGTGGTGGGCTCGTTGGGTTCTATTTCAGTTTATAGATCCTACTAGCGATGTGCCAACAGTGGGTAGGGCAAGTATTACTGGTTGGCGAGGTGAGCGACAATGAGTTAGGATCATTGTGGAGTAGTTGGACAAAGCTAGGTAGGATGAGCAACATGATGGAGAAGATGATCCCATGCAGTAGGATCAGGAACATGGTCCTCCTCCTCCACTTGGTGATGCAATGGTGGTGGAACAGATAGTGTAGTTGATGGCTGCTCCAGATGTAAAGATTGTATAGTGATAGGTTACTGAGGCATATGGCAATATTGACTGCTAAGTGAGATACAACTAGGCAAGAGAGAGACAACTTCATGGTAGAGCAAGACACTGAGAGTGGGTGATGTCATGTTGCTAAAGAATAGGTACAAGTTATTACTACTGATAGGGATACCCTCAGGATAGAACACAATGCCCTTAGAGAAGAGTGATATCAATATATGAGAGAGAGGATACTTATTATTAGACTATGTATGAGGTCTTTGTACCCAAATCTCAACATCAACTATGCTTCAAAGAGCCTAGCACTTAGACTAGGGAAGAGTCAAGTGGGATCTAGTTAGATGCTATCCAGTCATGCCTCATCCCTCTCCTCATCACAATGAGCATTAGTTGAGGTCTCCATATTAGGACGACCAGTAGGGTTGAGTTATTTTTTATCTTTATGATGTATTTTATAGAAGAGACTTTGTAGACATGATTTGTATAGACATTCATCGACCCAACTAAGGCCTCTTATATATATGTATTTTTTTGTATATGATATCACACATAATACATTATGATGTATATGAAATTATCAGTTTTGATGATATATGAGATATACAATATTTTGATTTGGCTTTATTATGCATTATGTGATGACTATGGATGATGATGTACATATGCTTATGATGTGGATGGATGGATGATCTATATATCTATATGATATATGATATATGATGTTTTATTATGTATATGATGGATGATGATATCTTATACATGCGATGTCTGATTATACAAGATTTTTTTTATATTGTTTTTCTATGATCATGGTATGTATTGGGGAAATTGTGACTACAAGATGGATGTGGTACTAATGATATTGTGATGCAAGATGGATGTTGTTTGTTAGAAGAAATGTTGGATGATGGATAGAAATTTGATGTTAGTTACTGATGAGTTACTTTTTCTTTGCATAGAGGCTTCATATTTTTAACAATCCTTTTTGATGTAGCAAATAGACATGATGCACTAGGGTATTAATAACCAAGGTGGAATTGTATCCATTGCATGGACTTTGACTCAACATACAAAGAATATTCTTACTCATACCAGACATGTGGAATCCCTGTTAGAATACATGGTTGAGTTGTGTTAAAAATTTTCAGACCACTTATATAGAGAGGTATGAAATACCTAAAATGAAACTACTACATGATTTGTCTTAAAACAAATTCCATACACCAAACAAAGAAAGTATTCACCATGGTAGTATAACAAAAACATCTTACAAATAGAACTAACAAAAAATGATAATTAATACTACCATTCCTTCTTCTCTAAATCCTTATGGACATCCTTGAGAGATCTTGGGAATGTGTTATTACGATAAAAAAAAAAGATAAGACTATAAAAGATAAACAATGTTGTAATATCACTTGCCATATTTGTTTTGAGGTTTCAAGCTATTATCCAGTGTTGATGATGTCTATTGTAGGAACTTTTTATCCATTAAGACATATCTCAAGATGTTTTTGGTGAATTGTCAATAGATAGGTAGTTAACACTTAGGCATTATTTTCACTTGATAGTTGTTTAAATATTTTGATCCTCTCTTTGGAATTTTTGATTTTGATGTTTGTTTTGTTTGTTGTTTGCATTTGTCCAAGAGTGAGTGTGATGATTGTTTATTATGGAAGAAAATTTTATTGCGAATTGTTTGATAATGGAGGTAGGATATTTTTAATTTTCTAAGTTTATTTGATGTTGTTTTTGTTATTTTCAAGGGACTAACCTAGGGCCTCAAGGGCTCATCAAAGATAAGCCTTGCCTATGTTGTACATGCAAAGGCTCATAGTTCACTTGGTTTGATAAGAACATGTTTTTGACTTTTTTTGTTTTTTGAATGTGTTTTGGATTTTGAATTTTTGACTAAGTTGAAAGAAATCATGATAGACACCTAAGTGGACTAAACTAAGGCTTCGGGGGCTAATCAAAGGTAAGAATTTCCTACGTTGTACACATAGAGACCGTGTAGTTTGGCTGGTGGCATTCAAACCATAACTTATTTTTGGGATTTTTTATGTTTTACGACTTTATTTCGATTTTTCTTGTTTTTTGGATTTTTTTTATTTTTGATAGTTTTTGACCATGATGGTATGTACAAGGTTCCAATCTAGTACCATTTCCAAGATTTTGAACCCAATTTGAGATAGGATTACCTTTATTAAGGGATGTAAAATGTTTTGGAAGTTACCCTGGTAGTCCGTTGGTGGTACATGTTGTTGGGACAAATTATTTTGAAGGTTACCCTAGTAGTGCATTGGTGGTACACCTCATTGTTGGGATGAATTTTTTTGAAGGTTACCTCAATAATGCATTGGTGGTACACCTTGTTGTTGGGATAAATTTTTTTGAAGGTTACCCTGGTAGTGTGTTGGTGGTACACCTTGTTGTTGAAAAAAAATGTTTTGAAGGTTACCCTGGTAGTGTGTTGGTGGTGCACCTTGTTGTTGGGATGAATTATTTTGAAGGTTACCTTGGTAGTTCACTGGTGGTACACCTTGTTTTTGGGACAATTCCTAGATCACACTATGAGTTAGAGGACATAGATCAAGATTTATTATAAAGAAAGATGTAAGTACTTGCCCCCGGTGTCTAGCAATGTAGGTGATGGATTATCCTATGATAGGATAATATGTTTGGATAGAGTCTGCCCCTTTGGATAGTGCCTCATGGATAAAATAATGCTAGATAAGATAGGATCAATGATAGCAACCCATGTCAAGATGTTTTCCATAAGCAAGTGTAAAGTGTACACCAATCATTTGTCAAGATCAAGATAAGTTGGATTTGGATCAAAATGGATCAAATTTATTATGGATAAGTTGAGATGCTTCCACCTAAAATGGTGCATGTAGATGCTCAATTCTACACATGAAACCTATTTTCTAGGTTTTCATCATGGTACTTGTCCAAAGCACCACCATAATGGTTTTCACTGGAGGACAATTTTTTTCTTGACTATTTTCTTGATGACTTTTTTTTGTCACACAAGATTCCTGTTTACTAAGTTTTCATCATGGTGACAATTTTTTTCTCATGCTGAACCACTCAGTGGTGTTGATGTAGATATTTCTGGTGCTAATATGGGTGTTTTTGTTATTATGCCATGCCAATGATATCCTTCTTGGAGGGGTTATTTTTCTAAGATATAGCCACTTGAGTGTAACCCCTAATAATTTTGATCTTCTTTGTTGATACCAGAGTTAACCTTACCTAGATGTGCACACCGTGATAGAGTGCCCTTAGAGTCCTTATGATAAAGAGTCACTACAAATACATGGTCAATGTGAGATTTAGATATCATGGATGGTGAAATGTGTTGAGGGATACGAGATTCATATGGATTGGTTGATAGTTTGGAATCTTTGACTCTCCAAACTTGGGATGATGAGAAATGATGGGTGGATATGGAGATTTGATTGGGACCAATATCTTTCAATGTACCTTGTAGGTCACTCTTGAAGCTTTCTTTTGCATTGTTGGAAATTTTGGATGGATGAACTTCCCTTTTTTATATTTCCCTATAGTTTCTTTGACCATTGGAGTTTGATAAGGATGAATTTATTTCTTTTTCTTTGGTATCCATTTGATTTTTCTTGTCTATTTTGGTTTATTGATTCTTTTTCTTCAATGACTTGTTCCTTTCTTTGATATAGATTTTTATCTTGTTTTTGGTCCCAATTGGAGTGTTGAAATATGTGTGGTTGAAAATTCATGATATGGCTAGTTGTAGTGTTGGTAGCGGTTTCATCATAAGGAACCTCTGTGCTCCCTATGTTGGTGTTTGCATTAGATAAAGTTCCCCCCAGTATTATATAGGTATCACTGATATGTTTAAATTCCTTAATTATTGAATAAACAAGACCTTGATGCTCAGGATTTTTAATAATCTACATTGGTTATAGGATACCCTATTCATGTAGGCCTAATCCTTTGCCTTGATAATGCATTTGTTGAAATTTTTTTTTGCAATAGGATATGATTTACCTTGGAAACAAGGTGCTAATCCTTCTTTGCTCTGTTGTGGATATTAAAAGGCGCTAGCTTCTTCATTGGTATGAAAAATTTCTCTAATAAAGGTAAGTGATCCAAGTTTGTAAGTGATAGGATCCTCCATATGTGGGATAACTTTGTAATTGATTTCTTTGGGCTGATCTTGTGAAATATCATATTTTAATATTTTTTCAAGAGGTGTTGATGATTCACAACCCACATAAAATTCTTCCTCATTTTTAATTTTTGATATGCCTTCACAGGATGTTTTTGATTCATAGCTTATGTATAAGCCTTCTTCATGATCCCTTTTTGATATGTCTCTAGCTTCTGCTATGTCTCAATCATGTGTAAAGATATCAAGAGTAGAAGACCCTTTCTCCTTGGTAATGATATCAAGAGTATGAGACTCTTGTTTTGGATGAAGATCATCTACATGTCCATTAGGAGTAAGCATCTCATGGGTAGATGTATGTGTGCTTGGTGTATGGATTTTTTCTTCTTTTTGAAAATATTGGATGTCTTGGAAGATATCTTCCAAGTCATTATAGTATTTGGATGATAGGGATTCTTGATCTTGACTTTGTGTGGTATTATATTTGATATGCTTTGGTTTGTGCTCTTGACATGAATCAATTTCAAAGAAGGGGTTTCTTGTAAAGGATCCTTGGATTTCCTAGAAATGTGGACATATGAGTGATAGCTCTTGGCTTAGATTTTTTGCATTGGGAATAAGTGTTGGATTAAGAGTCTCCTGATCATCAATATGTATTTCCATGAGGTTGGATGATGTCAATATATCTTGTGTTGGATCATTGTTAGACTTTGGTGATTGATTTTGATCATTCTTGGGATTAAATTCTTGATGTATGTACTCTTGCTCATTGGATGATGTATATGCACCTTCAATGTGATAAGTGGTAGATAGATCTTGATTATTGTCTTCAATAGCTATTTCTCCTTGATCAATAAGGTCTTGGATGAGTTTTTTGAGTGTAATAAATTTTGATGCATCATGACCTTTTATTCCATGGTATTTACAATAGGCCTTGTCATCATATGATGAGAATTTGATGGTAGGTTCACCACTTCATGATAGTTTCAGAAGTGTGATAAGTTTGGCATTGACTAATTTGTTTAACACACCCTTAATTAGCTCCCCTAAAGGAGTGTATTTATGTTTAGTAGCATGGTTGGATTGTTAGGCTTGTTGTGGTGGTGATGATTTTTTTGGAATATGGCTTCTAGAATCTGGTGTTGTCATTGATGGCAACCTAAGTCATTGATCCAGTCAACATTTCGGTATTTATCCATATCGAGAGACAAAATAAAGAACAAGGTACCCGACTAAAGAATTTTCATTATCAGCTTATCATTTTAAGTTTTGGATCTCAGAGAATGGTATTTTCATGTTTTTATTATCTTTTCCAAGAATCATCTGGGTGTGCATTCACTGGTATATGAATTAGGAGATCTGGTTTATCAATTTCATGTTTATCAGTGCTAGAAGGCCGACTTGGTGGATATAGTTGTTGTAGATGTTTAAGGAGTAATTGTTTAAATGTTTTTGTGCTTGAACATATTTATTTAGGTCCTCACTATGTTATAGCCAAATTTGGTTGGTGCACATTGACAATTGTTTATGGATTCAGCCAACCATTGAAAAACATTTTATGTTTTATTAAAGCCAACATATGGATGATTGAATCCCTTGTTGCAGATATATATAAGTGATCGGTTATATCATTTTGATATGGATGTGACATGGATGAAAAGTTTATTGGTGTATGATGCAAAAATAAGAAGGATAGTAGAGCGATTTCACCTACGCATATAAGATTTGTGATGTGAATTATAGTAGTGCAAAGCAGAAGAGAAGAATCAGACAAGAGGTCAAGAGATCGACAAATGTGCTTAACTAGAACTGTAACCAGGTATGAGTAGATTCTATTCCTTCAGTTAAATCCTTCAGATGGACTTAATCTGAATACTTGTAAGGTAGTGAGCATTCCCGTTTTGAGCAATGAGCTCTAGGCAGTGTGCTTGAATGCAAGTGCATTCCCATTTTGTAAAACTTATATTTGAGTACTCAGATTGTGGATTGACCTCCACCATGATTTTCCCCTAGCAGGGTTTCCATGTAAAAATCTTTGTGTTATGGAATTTTGAATGATTTATTTGTGTGTTTACATCCTTCCTTCTGGTTAATGTTGAAATGGTTTAAATATCAAATTAATAAAGTTGAAGATTGTAGAACATTGATTCACCTCCCCCCTCTCAGTGTTCCCAGATTCCAACAATTTGTATCAGAGCTTAGTTCCTCAAACGGATTTTAGCAGCTTGAGGTGGATCTTGTAATGTAATAGAATTTGGTAGTCTTCAATAGCATCTTGTGGTGGTGCTTGATGATCTTAATTAGTCCAAAGCAGATGTCTATAAATTGAAAGCAAGTCTTAAGGATGATGAGAAATTCATTCAAAAATTGAAGGATCAAATTATTAGATCCAGGGAAAAGAGAAAGGATCTTTGTGATCAAATTAAGAAAAAAAAGAGCAAAAGCATGGATGATGTTCACCTGAATTAAGCCTTGAAGGAAATAACTGAAGAATGTGAAAAGCTTGCCAAAGATAATGCTACCCTAAAACATGAGATGGAATCTATGGTGATGAAGCTGACTAAGGAGATTGAAGAAAGAAAGAAGAATGAGGAGAATCTTGCTCAGTAATTAAAATAAAAATTTGATGAATGTGAAATAATAAATGAAGAATTCATTCAGCATGAGATTGAACTACAACAATCCATAAACAATGAAGAAGAGCTTGAAAAACATATTGTTATTCTCAAGGATGAACCTACTACTGCAAATGAATACAAGGAGAAGTTTAAGATTAGCTCAGTTAAGCTTGATGAGCTAACTCAAGGACAAAAGAATGAAAATGACAAGAAAGGCCCTGGATATGAGAAAGGAGAATGTTCTGGATCTGGACAAAGGAATTTGAAGTAGGGAAATCTGATGAAAAAAGCAAAAAGTCATCCGATAAGACAACCTAATGCTTAAAAGTTGAATGGATGTTGTTTTTCTTGCAATAAATTTTTTCATATGACAGCTCAATGTATAAGTAAAATGAAATCAAGTGATCCATCATTCTTCAATTAGTGTTTCAATTGCAAAAATTTTGGTCATAAGTCAATTGAATGCAAAAATGTGTCAAACAACTCTGTCAGTAGAAGGAATGTTGAATGCTATACCCATGGAAGATTCGGGCATATTGCTAACAAATGTAGATCAAGAAGAAATCAATGGAATGATTGTTCTAGACAAGGAAATATTATGTGCTACAATTGCAATAAATACGGTCACATTGCAAGATTCTATAGAAACAAAAATGTGGATAGAAGAGGTCCGACATACAAAGGCAAAAATACACATAAAGATGATAAAAAAAAGGGAAAAGTGATTGCGGATGAAATAAGAGATCAAATGAAGAAGACATGGGTAATAAATATCGAGTCTAATGTATGAAATAGTTCTATATCAGAACGTACTTCCGGTAATTCCTCCAAAAATTGATCTCAGGTCATTGGCCTAGGGGGAGTTTTCCAAGAAAATCCTTTTTCCCCTG
Organism: Sequoiadendron giganteum; assembly: GCA_007115665.2. Classification (NCBI taxonomy): domain Eukaryota; kingdom Viridiplantae; phylum Streptophyta; class Pinopsida; order Cupressales; family Cupressaceae; genus Sequoiadendron; species Sequoiadendron giganteum. The sequence goes on from CM021104.1 coordinate 484,143,865, forward strand.
TCCGTAGCTAGCACCAGAATGTGAAATATTGACAACAAACGTATTAATGATCTAAATATTCCTTGGAAAACATTCACAAGTAAATTCAAGAAATCATATGTAGGTACGCAATTTTTTTTTCTCTCATTGACTGAGAAAATAGGGTATTTAGAACACCTAGGGAAAAAACACTTATTACAAAAAAAAGGTTAGGTGTGTGAAGTTACAAAAAGACATGTTGAAACCCTCATTTTCCACTTTATCTAACAAATGAAGAAGGAGAGCGCTTTCCAACAGAATCTCAAAGACGTGAAGACATTTCAGCAGTGAAACCCTAATTCATCAGGTACTTCAGAAATGCTCATTTAATTTGGTGTGCGCTTGATAAAAATGAAACATAAGTATGAAAGGAAAAATGGAAAAAATCAAAGGAATGATCAATCTAGATGAGTATAATAGTGAAAATATTAGATTCATAAGGAACTTGTTGTCGCCTGATGAATTGAAATGGTTGAAAGAAGTTAAACACAAAAATTTGGACATTTGGAATGAATTTCCCTATTTCAAGAATGCATAAATCATTAAGTTTAATTTGAGCATATTGAATGACAATATTCTAATTTTGGAAAAACCCTACCACATTTCAGAAGATGTAATTGGGAATTTAACTAGATTATGCGAAGTTGGGGATATACTGAGAAAGAAGTCTATCTAGAATAAAGAAGTCGAAACCCTAACTGGAATTATTGGAGATCAAAGGGCACTAATAATTTTAACTATTAAAAATTTTGTGACAAGGTACATTACGCATGGAATATCCTACAAAATCTTCTTCAGGAATAGAGAAGGTGCTATCTCGACAGGAGCGGTCTACATTTCACACAAAATGATAATGGAAGATTAGGATTTTAACCTTTGCAGATTGTTGAAAGATCAATTGATGGAGAATGTGCAAATGACGAAGATGATAGATTACCCTTTTAGGTTTGGTAACTTGGTTATATTTCTAGTAATGTACTTTTTAAATTGTTTATCGATGAAAACCAATGTGATATGGAAAGAGAATGAACCGGTGTGCAAAATAATTTACACACACTCTAAAAGTTTTGAAAATGGTGATCAAGCATATGAAAGTTTCTTTAAAGGTTTGCTAGGAAAGTTTGGGTCAATTTATATTTCCCTTCCAGCAAGGGAACTTGAAGTTGGTTCCTCTTCTAGTGAGTTGGAGAGAAAGAAGAAAAGAGAAAAAGAAACCACTATTTGCACTCCTCTGACATGCAAGATTCCAAAAATTGAAGGAAGAGGAAAAGAATAGGTGATTGTAGATATAACAAATGATGAATCTGATAAGGAAACTGAGAACACCCAAGGAAAAGAACTGAAATAAGCCAAATCAGAACAAGAAAAGGCTAAATCAGAAGAAAGTGAAGATGACCAAACCAAAGAAAAAATACTACAGCTTACTCATGAGAAAGATGGAATGTGCAAAATTGCAAAATGATGGTCTATCAGACCTTCATATGAATAGGATGTGATCTTAAGTGTACTAAGTGCTCATGTTGTGCACAACCAGATCAAATTGGAGAATTTGCAAAACATTTTTCCAAAAGAAATGATTGAATGCATCAAGGAAGTCATGGACTCTAAATCTCAAAATAGGGAAGAACAAAATAGGGAAGAAGAAGTAATATTACATCTGAAGAAGCAGTACAAAGTATCTCTCACCAAGTTAAAAAGGAACATGAATCAGCTAAGGTAGTGCATAAATTTAGCAAATAGCATCTACTACTACTGTCTTTGTTGGCCTCATGCAATTGGGAAGTATAAAGAGAAGTTGGGACAAATTGAAACAAAACTGAACAGTATTGGACAAAACTTTGATATGATTCAGGATCATGATGGTGAAATCAATAAAAAAATTCAAGAACTACAAATAGAGCATATGAATTTCCAAAACACCAAAAAAAGATTATTGACACCTTCTTGAAAGTAAAGGACATAACATAATACAGATTGGAATAGTTGATTGAAATGTTGAGGAAAGGAGAGACACTAGAAGAAACCATCACTATTCTAGAATCTCTCATCAAGATTATCAACTGGACATCTGAAAACAACATGGTCATAATCATCAGGATTGCAATAGAAGTATGGAAGAAGTTTCTTCCATAGATGAAAGAAAAGTACAAATTGATCTTTTAATTCAAGCAATAGATGTATTTTTTCAAAGTTTTGAACCATTTTTTGAATAAGTAATATTTTTCTTACACTCCATAAGGGATTACTATAATATTCTTTTTTGGTTTTTCATTGATGTCAAAGGGGGAGAGAGAGAAGTGAAAAATGCCTTATCAAACTTACGGGGAGTTGTGTCAGTTCCACATTTCAGTATTTATCCATATCGGGAGACAGAATGAAGAGCAGGGTATCCGATTGAAGAATTTTCATTATCATCTTATCATTTTAAGTTGTGGATCTTAGAGAAAGGTATTTTGATGTTCATACTATCTTGTACAAGAATCATCTGGGTGCACACTCACTGATATACAAATTAGGAGATCCGGTTTATCAATTTCTTGTTTATCAGTGCTAGTAGGCTGACTTAGTGGATATAGCCATTGTAGATGTTTAAGGAGTAACTATTTAAATGTTTCTATGATTGAACATGTTTATTTAGGTCCTCACTATGCTATGGCCAAATTTGGATGGTGCACATTGACAATCATTTGTGGATTCAACCGACCATTGAAAAATATTTTGTTTTATTAAATCCGACATATGGATGATTGAAACTCTTGTTGCGGATATATATAAGTGATCAATTATATCATTTTGATATGGATGTGACATGGATGTGAAGTGTATTGGTGTATTATGCAAAAATCAAAAGGATAGTAGAGTGATTTCAATTGTGCATATAAGATTTGTGATGTGAATTATAGCAGTGCAGAGTAGGAGAGCAGAATTAGACAAGAGGTCAAGAGATCGACAAATGTGCTTAATCAAAATTGTAACCAAGAATGAGTAGATGCTATTCCTTCAATTTAATCCTTTAGATGGACTTAATCTGAATACTTGTAAGGTAGTGAGCCTTCCTGTTTTGAGCAGTGAGCTCTAGGTAGTGTGCCTGAATGCAAGTGCATTCCCATTTTGTATAACTTATATTTGAGTAATCAAATTGTGGATTGACCTCCACCATGGTTTTTCCCCTAACAAGGTTTCCACGTAAAAAATCTTGTGTTATGGAATTTTGAATGATTTATTTGTGTGTTTGCATCCTTCTTTTGGTTTAATGTTGAAATGGTTTAAATATCAGATTAATAAAGTTGAAGATTGCAAAACACTGATTCACTCCCCCCCTCTCAGTGTTCCTAGATTCCAACAGATTGTTGTATTTGAGATGGAATTTCTTGTTGGTATTGAGATTGATGATTTTTTAGTTGATGATTTTGATGTGGATATTGTTGATTTGGGGGTTGATATTGTTGATGGATTTGATTTTGATGTTCTGTGATCTGATTTTGATTTTGTTACCATTGATGTTCTTGATTCACTTGACATTGTGGAAATATACTTTGTTGCTGATATGAATCAATGTTTTGACGATGTTAGAAGTGTTGTTGATGTGGATATTGGGATGTTTATGGAATGATGTTTTTTTTTTGGGGGTTTTGAATGAAGGAAGATACATATTGATTTTGCATTACATTAGGATCTTGATTTTGTTGTTGTAACCCTTGTTGATATTATGCATTGTATGAAGGGTCATAGTATGGGGGTTCTTGGTATGAGGTGTCTTGATTTCAAACATATTTTTGATAATATGAATTTGTGTTTTGATTTTTTTCAAGTGCATCAATCATTTTATCAAGAGAAAATAGGGTAATTTGATGTTCTAGATTTTGTCCTTGATGGGGATTTTGAAAACCTTGATAGGAGTGACTCTGATATGGATGAGGATTTTGACTGAAATATACCATGTGATAAGATGTGCTAAAACCCTGATTATGGGAATTCATAGTTGATATATCATTGACATTTGTAGCATATGATGACCCCATGGGTGTATAGAGTGGAATTGGATTTGGGTAATAGATTGACATGTTTTGTGGACATTATGGTTGCATGTTGGGGATGTTTTGATGCTCAAGACCCTAGGATACGAGTATGAGTGATGGTTGGATGCTTTGGAAATGATGCTATTTTTGGAACTCAAAATGCTGAAAACTTGGACTGATATTTCATTTCATTTTACTAGAGTATATGTTGTGAAAAATCTATTTAAACTACCCTTGAGGTTCAAGAAAATGTTGATATCTTAGAATTTTGAGTGAAGGAATAATCCAATGTTTGTGCTTTGATTTTGAACCATAAAAGTACATTGGTGTGTTTGATTTTGTAAATGGATTATGGACTAATGTTGATTATGATGTGCTTTGGAGGTCTAACTATTTTATTCTCAAAAAGATTTAACCATTTTAAGATCAGTTTCTGATTTTCACCAAGAAGTAAGGAAAAAGTAACAATCTCAAAATAGTTGATGTAGGAGCATCCAGTGGTGTAGGTGAAATCTTGCATCACCCAAAAAAAATATTTTTCCTTATTTTATTTAGTTGTTTTGAGTCCCATGATGACACTTAAGGGGTGTAACATAGTCAGAAGTCAGAAAAGGAAAAAAATGATCACTTACTATTTTTAGTAAGTCAACCTAAATGGGCTTGTATAGACCTAAACATTTACCATAAGGAGCGAAACTGAAAAATATTTCTGACAGTGAAAGAATCATCTCAATACCCTATATGGATTGGGAGATATTAAAGTTTCTATGCTAATAAATTTCTCCAATGTAGCTTCAAATTCAAATTTGAAAACCTTAGAAGCCCCGAAACATCTCGAAAAGTGGATAAAATTATCTATGATAATTTTGGCATTATAGATCTCTTCGAGAGCTTTCCAATGATTTATTATAATAGAAATCATACACCTAGATCAAAAGTTATGGCCCCAAAAAGCCACCCCACTAAAAATTGAATTTCATTAAAAGGGTATGTGCAGGATCATCATGGAAAAAATAGGCCCTTAAGTGGCAATAAAAAGACAAAAAATTAGTTAGAGAACTTGACATAAAAAATTGAATAAGTTATCTATATTATTTAAAAAATTGTAAAACTAGAATCTGTAGCAAATTGAATGTAGTTTATAAACTACTAGACCTTTATTTTTATATTTTAAATCTATTTGGTGAAAATTTGAAATTTAAATGCAGTAGTATTTAAATTTCAGGGTAAAAGTAAGAAGCAGGTGTCTTTCTGACCACCCTAACCACAATAAAATGATATTATTTTTTTATAAGATTTTATAATTAAGTAGAGGACTCATGTCCTGATGTGATGCATATTTTTTTATAATTTTTTTCCAATTAAATAATTAATTATGAATTTTTTATTACAACTTTTAAAAAATATAAAAGCTCATCTATCTAACCACCTTAACTTGGTCAAAAATTCATGAAATTCATTTTTTAATTTTTTAATCCTATAGTATGCAAATCATAGAATGTGACGGATGTTTTGGATTCAAAAAATGTGATACCATTTGAAAGTTATAGATATTTTTCAATCAACCTATCAATCAAGACTTTATTCGTAATTCTAATAGAAAATGAATAATAATTATTTATTAAATTCAAAGTAAAGAATGGTTTATATTGGTGGAAAGATGAGAATCTCCTCTAAAAACCCTTTTCGTTTCATCAATTTTGGGTAAAAAAAAAGTTGTCAGCCACATGGACCATCATTTGGCTTACATATCGCCACTTTTTGGCCCATCATGATCCTGTACATACCCAAAATATTTTCCTAGGAAATAAATCCAATAGCAAGACTTTTGGCACCCAAACAAAAGGGAAAGTTACACTTTCTAGAACATTCTAGGGTGGTTAATGGGTAAAAATAAAAGGGTTAAGTGGAGGTTGTAGAAGGTGGCTCCATTAATGCAGATTATGGCTATGAATAATAGATTTTATTTTCATATTTGATTTGGATGTAATGAATCAAGCCCATGAGGCTATAGCCCTATAATATTTGAATTTGTAATTTTATTTTTGGAAAATAATTGAAAGTGGGTTGTTTTCTATCTTACATTTTCTGTGCTATTATTTGATATTGTGTTTTGTGTGGGGTTTGGGTAGTGTAGCCTTTATCAAGTGGTATCAAAGCAGTTTTTCCTAAGTGTGTAAATAGTTCGTTGAATGTGAGGCAGTTTGCATCAGGATTGTGTGTTGGAAAATAAAGGATAGACAAATGAGAGGGGGGGTGAATCAGTTGTTACATAAATAAAGTTTATTTAACCTAAAACAACCTTTAATCTTAGATCTGATAATTAACAATGGAAGCATAAATCAATAACACATCAGAGACACATGAACACCAAGATTTTTATACGTGGAAACCCTATTAGGGGAAAAACCATGGTCAATGTTAGTCCACAAGATTATACCTTGTCAGAAGTATAATGAAATAAATAAATGGGGAATGCAAATGCATTTAGGAACACTGCCTAGAGCTCACTGAATTACATAGGACAATCAGATTAAATCCATTTGATGAGGTTGAACTAAGAAATTAGCTTCTACAAAATTTTGATGATAGTTTCGATTAGGCACAAAAAAACTTCTACACACTCTGCTCAAACTCCTTCACACTCTGCTCAATCTCTTTCACACTTTTTTCTGCTCTTGAATGATTTGATCTTTATTTGCACATATATTTTGCATACATACACCGAGCATACATTTAAAATGAAGAGATAATCACTCTTATATATCCACTATACAGATTTACATCAACAACTATGTCAGACAAGAATAAAGAATAAATTACAACTATCAGCCTTAAAACATGATAAAATATTGATGCACATCAGCCTAAGTTAGTCACAACATAGTAAGGACCTAAATCAATATCCTCGAACATGCCAAAAAATAGAATATTAATCCTTATAGATCCGCAACACATTACCACCATCATGTTGGCCAAGAACATGAAAACTCAGGCACATATCAGAAAAATCTCAGATCACGATCACACCAAACATTGCAGATGTAAAACAATGATCGAGCATGATCTAGAATCATCCATGAACATCATAGGAACATGCACAACAACTGAAATTGCTATAATTTCATCGGTTTCTTCGAAAAACACTTGCTACAGTAACAAAATAACTGTAGGAACATAGAACTTCATAACTTCCTCAATTCTTGATGTGTACCATTAAAAATTTTAGACAACAAACTAGATAAGCTCAACAACAAACCCTTTAATGCATGACACCTGAAACTCAATGTACAACACTTTTCACCACTTAGATCTTCACAGCATCAAAGATTGCCTGCAATATATTTATTACAATTTTCTCAATATCCTCGACATATACAACCTTTAGAATCACCAATGCTAATTTAGTGTTGACATCAATGACAACCACATATCAACAATGCAACCACAACATCCAACATTATGGTTGTGGGTTTTTGAGAAAAGTGATTAGAATGCCTCCACGAAGAAATCAAGGTGGTGGAAGAAATTTTATTGTATTAGAAGAGGGTTTTAGATCCCTGCAGTGACAAGTTCAAGCATTACCAGAGGATCTATGTCGAGGGTTTGATCCAAGAGGAGGAGATGAAAGTGAAGATGAAGTTGAAAATGAGGAACAGTTTGAAGAAAAACACAATATAGTAGATCGAGAGAAAGTCAAATTATTTAAGGTCATCTCTAAGATTGGGAAAAGGTCAAAGATTGATGTTTCTACATTTTCTAGAAATATTAACCTAGAAGAGTTGATTGATTGGATCAATGATATGGAGTACTTTGAGTATGAGGAAGTGGAAGATCTTGAGAGGGTCAAATTTGAAAACACCAAGCTCAAAGGTCATGTGAATATTTTGTGGAAAGAGGTACCAATAGAAAGAAATCAAAGAGGAAAATATAAAATAACCAGATGGGACAGGATGGTTAGCAAATTAAAAAGGCAATTCATTCTTATGGACTATGAGTTATATTTGTTGAAGAAGATGCAAGGGTTGAAATAAGTGAGAAAATATGTCAAGGAATATACAGAAGAATTCTACCCTTTCCTGATTAGAATAGGCAATTCTGAGGCCAATTAGGAAAAAAATTCTCATTACATAAATGGGTTGAAGCCGAGTATTCAAGAAGAGTTGGGTTTGGTAAGAATTCCTACCATTGAAGATGCATATCAGTTTTCTTTGAAGGTAGAAGAAAAGTTGAATAGAAGGCTTGAAAGAAAGCAAAGAGGTGGGGTCATGGTGGAAAGACTAGTAGACGGTCATATGGAGGTCGAAATGAAGATCAAAATGAGGGTGAAGGTTCTAGTAGTATCTAGAACCAGAAAGGAGATAACCCCTACCATCCTCATGATAAAAATAATGGAGACCAAAGAGGAAGAGGAGGCTTTCGTGGAACCTATTTCTAGTGTGAAGGACATAGAGACTATGAGTGTCCTCAACATCAAGGAAGGAAAAATAGAATACCTGAGGGTAATGCACGAGTTGTACATGTAGATGAAGATGTTGAGTCTTCACATTATGAGGATGTAGAAAGAGGAGAGGTTCTTGTTACTAGAAGAGCCTTACTGAATGAAGAGAAAGAACAAAATCAAAGGAATAATTTATTTTGCACTAGATGTAAGTTCAAAGGTAAAGTTTGCAATGTTATTATTGATGGAGGTAGTATGAATAACCTTTTTTTAGAAGATATGGTTAGTAATTTGTACTTGGAGAGAAGAAGGCATCTGAATCCATACTAGATTACTTGGTTGCAGAAGGACCATAAAGCTTTGGTAAATTAACAATGTTTGGTAAAGTTCAAGATTGGAAATTACCATGATGAGGTATTATATGATATTATGCCTATGGATGTTTGTTATATGTTGTTAGGTAGACTGTGGTAGTTTGATCAATGAGCAGTACATGATGTACATGCCAACACATATTCTTTGAAAAAGCATGGAGTTCGTCATAAGTTGAATCCCTTAAAAAAGGCTAAAGAAAAGGTATGTAGTAATGCAAGATTTTTTTTGTTGATGGAAGAAAGTTCCTAGAAGGTATGAGGCATGAACATATGTGTTTTGCATTGATCCCTAGAGTTGATAAAGAAGATACTAATGAGGTGCCAGTAGAGGTTTTAGATTTGTTGAATGTGTTTCTGGATATTGTTTTTGATAACATACCTGAAGGTTTTCCTCCAATAAAGAAGATTAGCCATTAGATGGATCTGATTCCTAGAGCCAGTCTACCAAGTAAGGCATCTCATTGAATGATTCTAGTAGATAATGAAGAGTTGAACAAAAAAGTGTAGGAGTTGTTGCAAAAGGGATTGATTTGAGAGAGTTTGAGTTCATGTGCAGTACCTGCAATACTAGCACTGAAGAAGGATGGAGAATGGAGGATGTGTGTAGACTCCTGAGCTATCAACAAGGTCACTATCAAGTATAGATTTCCCTTGCCGAGGATAGATTAAATTATGGATTGTTTGAGTGGATATGAGTACTTCACAAAGATAGATTTGAAGATCAAATATCACCAGATCCAGATTAGAGAAGGAGATGAATGAAACACAACCTTCAAAACCAAGGAGGGCTTGTATGATTGGTTAATCATTCCTTTTGGGCTAACCAATGCATCGAGCACATTTATGTGACTTAAGAATGAGGTATTGAAATAATTTTTAGGAAAATTTGTTATTGTTTTTTTGGATGATATTTTGATTTTCAATAAGACATTGGAGGAGCACCTGATGCATATCTTAAGAGTTTTTGAGAAGCTAAGGGAGGAGAAGTTGTTGATTAATTAGAAGAAATGTAGTTTTGTGAAGAGGGAGTTGGTGTATCTTAGAATTTTTGTCTCAATAGAGGTTCTTAAAATGGATCCAAAGAAGGTGAGAGCTATAATTGAATGGCCTACCCCAAGGAGTGTTATAGAGGTAAGATCATTTCATTGTCTAGCAAGTTTTTACAGAAAGTTTATTGAATTTTAGTAGTATTTGTGCACCTCTAACTGAAGCAATGAGAGGGGATAGAAAGGATTTTAAATGGACTATAGGAGTAGCAAAGAGTTTTGATATTTTGAAGAATAAATAAATAGAGAAACCTATTTTAACACTTTTGGATTTCAATAAGGTCTTTTAGGTAGATTGTGAAGCTAGTGGTAGTGCCATATGAGTTGTTTTGAGTCAAGAAGGTAAGCCTATTGCCTATTTTAGTGAGAAGTTGAATGATGCTAAGAAGAAACATTCTATCTATGATCAGGAATTTTATGCTATAGTCTAGGCTTTAAAGAAATAGAGACACTATTTGTTTCCAAAAGAATTTGTTTTATATACTAATCACAAGGCTTTGCAGTATCTTAATAGTAAATGAAAGTTAAATCAAAGGCACTTAAAATGGGTTGATTTTTCGCAGAGTTATACTTTTATTTTGAAGAATAGGAGTGGAAGGTCAAATAGAGTTGCAGATGCCTTGAGTAGAAGGAAAAAATTGTTGATAGAGATGAATACAGAGGTTTTTGGGTTCAATGAACTAAAGAGTCTGTATCCTGAAGATCCAGATTTTGCAGAAGATTGGAGCAATTGTTTGGAACCTATTACATTGGATAGGAAAAGATGGTTGGATTTCTTAATCAAATATGGGATGTTGTTTAGAGGAAGCCAATTGTGCATTCCATGGAGTTCTATGAGAGAGAATCTAATCAAGGAGAAGCATAGTGGAGGATTGGCTGGATATTTTGATCGAGATAAGATCATTAATCTTTTTAGTGAGAATTATTACTAGCCACAATTACAACAAGATGCGAATAAGTTTGTGCAAAGTTGTAGAGTATGTCAAATGACAAAAGGAACAAGTCAGAATACTAGATTGTATCAGTTGTTACTTGTACTTGAGAGGCCATGGGAGGATATTAGCATGTATTTTGTTCTTAGCTTTCCAAGGACATAGAGAGGGCATGATTCCATATTTGTGGTGGTGGATGTATTTTCAAAGATGACACATTTCATTCCATGTCATAATACCAATGATGTTGTTCATGTTGCAGAGTTGTTTTTTTAGAGAGGTGGTGAGATTGCATGGTCTACTAAAGAGTACAGTTTTAGACAGAGATACCAAATTTGTTGGTTATTCTTGGAGGAAATTATGGAAGAAAATGAAGATAGATTTGAAGTTCAATTCTATACACCATCCATATATTGATGGTGAAATGGAGGTGGTGAATAGGAGTTTGGGTAATTTGCTAAGATTCTTAGTAGGAGATAAGCCCAAGGGATGGGATTTGATTATACCACAAACAAAAATTTCTTACAAAAAATTTGTCAACATGAGCACTGGTAAATCACCATTCCAGATTATGTATGGGAGGAGTCCAAGAACTACTTCTGAACTAAGAAAGATGGATAAGGGGGAGAAAAGTATTGCTAAGGTTGAATATTTTGTTGAGCACTTGAAGAGTTTGCATGAAGAGCTGAAGAAACATATCAATAAGATGAAATCACAATATAAGGCTAAGGTAGATCAAAAAAGGAGGTATAAGGAGTTCCAAGTAGGAGATTAAGTGATGGTTCATTTGTGAAAGGATAGGTTACTAGTTGGTATATACAACAAGTTAAAGACAAAGAATTTTGGACCATGCAAGATCTTGAAGAAGCATGATTCAGGAAATGCATATGAGGTAGAGTTGCTTGATGAAATTCATATTTTACATGTATTTAACATTTTATATTTAATAGAATATCATGAAGGAGGAATTGATGAAGAAATAATAGAAGCGTGGTGGAATATTCTAGCACCTACTTCAAAAAAGGAGGAGATAGAATAAATTTTGGATAGTCATGTGGGTGGAAGCACAAGAAACAGGCAATATGCAAAGTACTTAGTGAAATGGAGAGGAAGAACTATTAAAGATTCATCATGGTTGTCTGAGGTTGAGGTTAACTATCTTGGTTTCCCTCTAACTCCAGAGAAGTGGCACAATCAGTTTTCAAATTTCCTTGGGTGTTTGATGCAGGAACATCCAGTGGTGTAGGGGCAATTTTGCATTACCCCCAAAAAATGTGTTTCCTTATTTTCTTTAGTTGTTTTGAGTCCCATGATGACACTTAAGGGGTGTAAGATAGTCATAAGTCATAAAAGGAAAAAAATGGTCACTTACTATTTTTAGTAAGTCATCCTAAACGGGCTTGTATGGACCTAAAATATTTACAAGGAGTGGAACTACAAAACATTTCTGACAGTGGAAGAATCTTCTCAATAACCAACACAATTTGGGAGTATTAAAGTTTCTATCTTAAGAAATTTCTCCAATGCAACTTCAAATTCAAATTTGAAAACCTTAGAAGCCTTGAAATAGCTCAAAAAGTAGATGAAATGATTTTTGATTGTTTTGGAATTATAGATCTCTTCGAGAGCTTCCAACAATATATTATAATAGAAAAACAAACACCCAAATCAAAAGTTATGGCCTCACAAAGTTGTCCCACTAAAAAGTGAATTTCATTAAAATATTTTCCTACGAAAGAAATCAAACGACGAGACTTTTGGCACCAAAACAAAAGGGAAAGTTACACTTTCTAGAAAATTCTAGGATGGTTAATGGGTAAAAATAAAAGGGTTAAGTGGAGGCTTTAGAAGGTGACTCCATTAGTGCAGATTGTGGCTCTGAATAATAGATTTTGTTTTTAGAGTTGATTTGGATGTAATGAATCAAGCCCATGAGGCTATAACCCTATAATTTTTGAATATGTAATTTCATTTTAAGAAAATAATTGAAAGTGGGTTGTTTTCTATCTTACATTTTATGTGTTGTTATTTGTTATTGTGTTTTGTGTGGGCTTTGGGCGGTGTAGCCTTCATCAATAGTAGCAATAAAGTTTTTCAAAAGAAACCATATTTTGGTCAACTACAACCGAGTCTTGAGGGAAACTGGGGTAAGATTTCTCAAAGACGACTTCTATTTCAAGTTTTCTATTTGGTAAATAGTGCAGTCAAAAGCAATAATTTTGAGAAAAAGTGATTAGTTCTAAGTCAACCACGGTTCAAATAATAGGTCAAGTGTGGCAATAATAAGATCAACTCTAGTAATTTTATGTCAAGTGCATTCATAGTTTTGAAAAGCAGTAAGTTTTTTACAATCACTGTCAAAAGCCAGAGAGAAAAAGCAACATGCTTTAGGTCGTCTGAGAAAAGTTTCAGGTCAAGTGCGGCAGAAATAACTTCAATAGTAGTTTTTTGTGTAGATTTGTTTCCCAGTTTCTATGTTGGTAGCAATTTGGATAAATTTACAAATTTGATGTTTTGTTTTGATCTGATTTGTCTTTTGAGAGTTTTGGAAAGTGATACAATGCAACACAACAATAAAAACTATTTGACCCTAAATTTCTATAACTTTAAGTATGTTTCTTTCCACAAAAGCTCAAAGTTTGTGGAAGTTGAAATGCTAAAGCCATAGTTTCCAACATTGAATTTTTTCTTAGTGTGACTTGAAATGTAAGCCTCAATATTCATAAACCTTAAAGATCTTTGTTTAAGATATCTTTTAAGGAGTGCAAATATAGGAATATTTTCAAAGTATTGACGCTAAGTCTAAGGGGTTTGAATTTTGATAATCATGTTCAATTCTTGTTTTGATGTGTTCATTTTAATTTAAGGAAATGTTTTATGTCCAAAGTGACCGAGAATGTTTGACAATTTCATGAAAACAATTTAGACCTTAGGGATAAACATGTTATTTTAGATGGGATTATCTCATGCCCTGAAGGGATGATTTTACATGTAACTAATGGAGAGTGTTTTAATCTCAACTACAAGTCAGACTTGGTAACTTCTCGGAAGTAAATTCTAATGCACCACTTCAAAGAATGTTTTTGGCCAAAAAGGTGGCTTCTACAACATTGATTCTTAGTAATTCTTAGGGATGCAATTCTTTGCTAGCATCCAACAAGCCACTTAAGGCTTTAACCAACTTACTTGGGGCTCTATATACACAAGGTACCTCCCCTTTTGTGAATGGAATTGACAAAAAAGTAATCACCGATGCAAGTTGATTGGAATTTAGCGTTGACCATTTATATAGTGGCTTAAGTGAAATACTACTTTGAGTTTCCTTTGAGTTCTCCAATGTGGGATGTGTCTCAAAGGTAGGCCCTCTAAAGGTAATGCTTTGAATTAAAACAAGTGCAAAACTCAAAATTCTTTTCATCACGCAAGATCGCCAAAAGATGCAAGGGGAGAGGATAGACACTTTAGTTTTCCAAACATGAAAGACATGGTATACAATTCATCACAATATTCTTCTTAAGACCCTTGAGTGATTCTATCCGAAAAAAAATGAAATGAAATGTGTACAAGATAGCAATTTGTTTTTATGTGCACCAGAGTGAAGTATTCTAGACTTCAATCAAGTAGATAGCAGTATCCAAATAAGAATGTATTTGTCTAGTTTTAAGAACCAAAAATTGAGTGTTTCTAATAATCCTTGTATTAATTTGGTCAGCAAAAATAAATCATTCATTTTGTCAACATATTGAAAGCATGGTTCAAAAAAGAGCATTCCATTTTAGAGCACCAAAATTGAAGTATTGTTCTAATCTATGAAAGCTTTTGAAACTTCTTTTTAGAACACCAAACAGAAAGTGTGTAAGTTGGTGGAGTTCATTTTTATAGCATCAAACCGAAAAATGTTCTAAACTATAAATATTTTTGAACATTCTTTTTAAAAGCACGAAATCGAAAATTTCAATAAACTAGAAAGCTTTTTGAAAGATTCTTTTTAAGCACCAAATAAATAAAAAATTAAACTAGAAAGATTTTTGAAAGATTCTTTTTAAGCACCAAATCAAAATTGTGTAGTTTGTGGGGTTCATTTTTATGGCACAAATTTTGAAGTGTTTTTTCTAAACTAGATTTTTTTTAAAAAAATTGAACTTGGACCATTCGCCTTCTCTACAATAGAATTGTTAGTTGTTCTTGATGTAAAGTGTGCCATATCTTGCAAGAGCTGCATAAATGAAGTTAGTAAACACAAAACATCTAAAACAAGCACCTGTTAGCATCAAAATTCGAAAAACTACATTGCAGATTTCAAATGTAGTTAGGAAAATCAAAAGCACCCCTATCATTAGCAACTATGGATCAAATCTTCAAAATTGGCTTCTATTTGTGATGTAGAAGTGACTAGAAAAGTCAAAAGTGGTTAGAAAAAGGGCAACTATGACATAAATGAAAGAGGGACAAGATGAGTTTCCTATATAGATTTTGCATAAAAAATTTCAAGTGCATTTCTAGAAAGTGCATCTACATTCTAGAACCTATAATTTCTCAATTTAAACTCATAGAAATGTTAGTGTTAAGGACCATGTTCCCATCGGGTGTGCCAAAATGTGTAAGGGAGATATTGAGAAGCTTGAAGTAATCAATCATAAATGAGTTAAAAAATAATATAATTCAAATGAAAGACTTAGATTCATGCCGATTACTCACCAAATGAACAATATGAAGCTAATGAATTTGATGAACTAAGCTAATACAAACAAAGGACATACATAAAATTCAAAATAAATGTATTATTACTCATCCTATGTTAAAGTGTATTCACAATGATGTTGGATTGCTATTGTATCAATGCGAAGCCTCCATTTTACACTTTGAAAAAACTTCAAATATGCATTGATGTTGATCAAAGATGTGTGCAAAAGATTGTGTGAAATCAATTGTCAATTCAACATTACTTCGTTGTGCAAAAGATGTCAATTTTTTGATCATTTTTGAGGATGAAGAATATTTTTATATAGATTTTATGTTTTGAAATGAACAATTGAGATCGTGTATTAGAATATCCTGAACAACAATTGAAAGATGTTGAGAGGAATTAGATGGGAAGAATCAATGGATTTTGATTACATAATTGGTGTGATTGATGAAATCAATTTGAGTGTTCGATAGTGAAATTTAGAAAATAGATTGAGCTTTTAGTGAGATTGAAGAAATCAAGTTGAGCCTTTAGTGGGATTGAAGAATAGATAAATCAGCTAGGAAATAGATGAATTAGTTAGCCAATCAGAGTGAGCAATCGGGGGATCATAATTTTCTCAATCATAAGAGTGGGTAAAGGTAATTAACTAATTTGAATTAATTAATTAAGCCTTTTGAGTTGAACGTGCAAGTCATGTTTGACTTTTGCAAAAAAAGTTGTATTTTTTTGTTTTGACCTTTTTGAATGAAGTTTGAATAATTTATTTGACTATTCAAGTTTAGGGGAAAGCAATTTAATTAAACTATTAAGTATTAATAATTTAATTGACTTTGAGGAATAGGGTAAATTAGCGACATAATTAAATAATTGATGTTATTTAATTAAATAGGAGGAATAAGGTTAGATTAGGAATTTATTAAATAACTGAAATTTATTTAATAAGTCAAAAATAATGAAAATGTGAATTAATTAAATAATGTAATATTATTCAATTAATAGAGGAAATTAGTGTTTTTGATGTAATTGATTTGAAATGCAGTGATAGTAGGTGATAATGATACCGATGATGAGAAAATTTCATTTAGGTTGTGCGATATGCATTAGGTCTTTTTTACATGTCTACAATTATATCCAAGAAATCAAGTCTTTACACCTTTCACAGAAAGAGTTAGAGCTAACAGTTTGTGCAATATAATGTTAAAGGCTTGTCAGAATGCTTCACATTCCTCCGGTGAGAGATGTGACCATGTGGACTTGGGAATATGTTCACATAGGGGTATGAGTTATTCCTTTCAAGCCTTAGGTGTTTTGGTGGTCTACAAGATCAATTTTCAAATAATATTTTGTTACAACTTATATAAAATTCTTTGTTCCTATACTCTCAGTGGGTTTCTCCTCTTGCACTAGAATTTTATGATCAGATACTTAAGGAAAATTTTGAATGAATATTGTACATGTTTTGGAGTTCCTACATCTTAGTTTACATGATTTTTTTGGCATCTCCCTAGCTGTGTGAAGTTAAACAATGAGAGTGTTGATGCTATTAATACTATTTGGGATGACATGACTTGTTTAATTCTCTGTGGTTAATCCGATTTAATTAAATTTGTCTTGAAGAATGTGTTGTGATGCATTTGGTCCTTGACATAGTGTATGATGATCCTAAACTAAATCTCTTTGATTTTGGATGTGTTTTAGAGTCGACCCATACAATATCAATCATTTCATCCAATGGTCATCTTGGAGTTGACTTAATTGGTGTTTTGTGCTATTGTGGAGGATATATATAGAAGATCAAATTCTTTTGTAGGTGGTGATTATATAGTGATTCAAGAGAGAGTATGATGAAAGAGATGAAGTGTTTGAAACTTAGTGTGAAGGGAAAATTGTGTGAAATAGTGACTAAAGATTCAACATATGTTAGATGCTTTCTCAAAGTAGTTCATAATCAATTTTCTCATTATATTCTTTATGTATCCTGCTCTAAGACAATGAGTCTTATTAGGTCCTTTTGTATCTTTCTCTAAAATTTTATACCTTAGTTTTCAAGTCCATAGGTAGTGAGCCTTAAACATTGTAATTCTTGTTAGCAGTGAGCTACATATATTGTGAGTTAATCCTCATCATATTTTTTCCCTCATTGGGTTTTCCACTTAAAAATCCTTGTGTCTTCATGTGATGCATGTGTTATTTTCTATTTTTTTCAATTATATGATGGTTTTCTAATTTGCAAATGGAAATGGTTGTTTTAAGATATGTTGATTCACTCCCCCCTTCAACACATCATTGTGTTCAACAATAGATGTATTGAAATCAAACATAAAATTCAATATATTATTGACACAAGAATGATATAAGAGGGAAATAATAATGATCACACAAATAATGGTGACATTTACAATTAAATTTTATGTTCCTCTAATATAAACACATCTATTGTTGTGCCAAAAGATCGACTTGTTAATGCCTAATACCAACACTAGAGATAAATGAATCCATAGGAGGTGGTTAGTCCATGTACTGAATTCAAAGGGAGATGTTTGCAATTATTCAAAAAAATTATGATGGGGATTTTATAGCCCAATAATAGTTTTCCAAATATAAGAGGATTTATGGTCACTTAGGGGTCCTTTAGCATACCATAGGAATGGTTTATGATGGTACCCACCTTTCCTCTCTTGTTGATGCCTTAAATAGTATGATTATTTCTCATCCTAAGGGATCAAATATTTATAGACTATTAACCATATTTTCTATTTTAATTCTTCCAAATTATCTGATCATATTAATGCTTCCACCTCTTCCTCCACTAGTCTATTTGCCTCTTCTTGTGCTCCTATTATATTTCCACCACTCCATACTTCTAATGTATGTTTCTATTCACATAACCATTCTAACCAACAAAATGTATAGTTTTTTTCTACTCAATCTAATATTACCTTAGCTTACACTCACTTCAATACTTTTTTTCATCATTTATGGTCTTTTGTTATCATCCCCAATATAACTAGCTATATGTCTCATTATATTATTGTGTCACCCTTAATGCTCCTCTTCTTTACTTGTCTTATATCGTAATCACTTTTCTTACCCCCCTCATCATTATACCTATTCCTATATGTTAGGAAAAATTTGATTGCGGAACAAATTTTCCTAATTCCAAGACTTAGAGGAATGAAGAGATATGCCTTTTAAAATTTGCAATTATAGTTCACCAAGATGCATACGAAAGAAATAATAGAATTGAGAAATACATTCAAACACAATTGACACCAGATTTACATGGGAAAACATCTACGGGAGAAAAACCCACCACACCAAAGAAGAACTCTTGTATTAGAATAAAATAATTTACATACAAGTTTCAGTCTCCTTCATAGGTGCCAATTACTACAAGAAAAAAATTCCTTGATCAACCTTACACCGAATAACATTGTTACAATACTTCTCGAATTAGCATACAATGATATTCACAAACTGATCACACATCGATCATAAAAACATTGAACCTTCAACCCGTTATGATTTTGGTGCATTACCATGCACAACAAACACCATGATCAATTCATTCTCTGCACAACCGATTTGATTCAACTTCCCTTGCAGACTAACTGTCAAAAATTCTCAGGAATCCAAATGGCCTCTGTCCAAGTTAGCAACCTCCACTGAATGGCGTACACATCAAAAATCAACAGGTGCATATGTTTCCCCCTTCATAGTCTTCTAGTCGTCGCCAGGGTCCACCAAGACATGCATACACTACTTGTGAAGTTTCAGAGAATCAAAAGGGAATCTACAATATTCCCAATAAGTCTCTCAAAAAGAATTAACACGATGGCACGTGTTCGAATCTTGAACACTCCTCACAAGTTACGTAGGACCGACCATGAGAGGCACAAGACTAGTGAACACTGTGATTAAGCTGACAAGTGTCAAACACTCAGTTAATTCCGCTTGCTTCACAAGAGTCTGCCAGTCCTCACCACAAAGGAGCATGAAATAGAATGAGCACCATTGGATTAAACCCATCACAACTCTAGGTCAGGATCACCTTAACCGATACACTCTATTGTGGTCCCCACTACTGTCAGAATCCAAGTCACTTTTGTTTGCCAATGGTCCATCAATTTAGCCTAGTGAATAGTTCCATTGATAACCCCAAGTCACACCGATACAAAACATCACATATCGGCATATCGGTGAGACAACACATTGTCACTCACCGATATACGATCATTCTGTCGATGAAGCCAAGGTTCATTGCGCTATCACCAAAGAGAAAGATGGACTCCACGGTATAGCGGAAAATCCATGAACATAAAGTAAATTCGTCAAGTCCTTAATAGAGTTTCAAGCCAACAAGTTGAGGTAAATTTTCCAACAAGCTCCCACTTGACGAAGACTTACTGGCTTCCTCTAGACTTCAAACTTACTGATGATCATAGGCCCCAAGGCCCATCGAACTTGCACACCATCTGAACTTGTCCGTGCTCACTGGCTTTGTCAATGCATCAACAACATTCTTTAGAGTATCCACCTTTTCTAAATAGACCTTTCTATCCTCCAGCATATCTCGAACAAAGTGATACTGCACATTGATATGTTTTGTCCTCGCATGGAAAGTTGGATTTTTTGCTAGACAAATAGCACTCTGATTATCACAACAAATAATAATTCTCCCTGCATCAAAACCAATATTAGAACACAATCTTCTAAGACAAACAACTTCCTTATAGGCATGAGTTTTTTCCATGTACTCAGCCTCCATAGTGGACAAAGCAAATACAACTTGTCACTTGCTCATCCAACTAATTGCACCACCATTCAACATGAAAGTATATCCACTGGTGGACCTTCTTCTATCAATGTCCCCTACCCAATCAGAATCCACATATCCACAAATGTTGAGTGTCCTCTATGAACTGGCCAAATTTCCATGGTAACATAGAGCATATTCTGAAGTGCCCCTTAGATATCTAAACACTCTTTTCACAACATCCCAATGTGTTCTTCTTGGATTCGCCATAAAACGACTAAGAACTTCCACTGCTTGGGCAATGTCTGGCCTTGTACATACCATTGAATACATTAAACTACCAAATGCACTAGCATAAGGCACTCTGCTCATGTCCTCCATCTCAGTAAGTGATTTTGGACAATCTTCAATAGATAGCTTCATCCCTTGTAAAACTAGAACAACTAGTTGCTTGCAATCATTCATACCAAATATCTCTAGAACATTATTAATATACTTACTCTAGCTAAGCCAAAGCTTTTTGCTTTTTCTGTCCCTAGTTATTTCCATTCCCAGAATATACCTAGCTACACCAAGATCTTTCATTTCAAAATTTATAGACAACTGAGACTTTAGATTAGAAATCATTAACTTACTATTCCCTATTAACAACATATCATCAACATAGAGGGAAATAATAAGAACTCAATAATTTTCAATCTTGTAATACACACAATGATCTGATTTTGATCTTATAAATCCCAATGACAAATAAAATGTGTCAAATTTCTCATACCACATCCTAGGTGATTATTTCAAACCATACATAGATTTTTTCAACTTGCAAACCAGATTTTATTTACCTTTTCTCACAAAGTGCTTAGGCTGGGACATATAAATTTCTTCTTCAATATCACCATGAAGAAATGCTATCTTCACATCCATCTGCTCAATCTCGAAATCATATGCTATTGCAAGTGACAGAATAAATCTGATAGATGTCAGCTTTACTAAAGGAGAAATTTTTTCCCCATAATCAATTCCCTCTACTTGGGAATAACCCTTCACAACCAATCTCGCTTTATACTTCTCAATAGAGCCATCCAGACCAATTTTATTTTTAAACACCCATTTGCAGCCCACAGGCTTTCTACCTTCAGGCAATCGGACCAAATCCCAATTATCATTTTTCCTTAATGTTGCCATTTCTTCATTCATGGCTTCTGATGGAACTTTAATTTTTTGTTCTACAAGTTCCATTTTATCTTTCCTTTGTCTCTGGTTCTACATGGTCTTTTTGCTATAAAGTGGTTTGAGAAAGTCTAGGGTTGGATTTTATGTTTCTTTCCATGTATTTGTGTAAAACCTTAATTTCTTATTTTATACCTTGACTTGGATCTATTTGGTCTTTACTTTTGGGGGGGTGGGGGGTTTAAAAAAACTCGAGTCCCATTGATCTGTCTAGGTTTGGTCCCATTTTGATCCATCGCTATATTTTCCTTTGCTAAACTTTATTTCTTCCTAAGTCTAGGATGGCCCCACGCTCCCCTTTTAAAAAACAACTTCATGTCATGGTTTTTCGTTGACCTAGTTATGTCCCCTCTTGTCTTAATAAATGTTTTATATTTTGCAGAGGGATGATTTTTTGTGGCCGTTGATGAGTGGTCGTTTGATCTCAGTCGTGCCCTGCCATCCTGTGATGACCCCACCACACCACATGGTTTTTACTGATCACGATATCATGGGTGGGCACCACTTGTCACATCTGGTGAAGCCGAAGGAATATTGGGAACACTTTAATATATTAAGCCAGCTGTAATACATTAATTGGTGGGTTAATAAAGTAGGTATAAAATGCACATGCTTCAAATGAACATAGATGTTTTAACCTCAGTAGAAAAGATGCTCATCCTTTAAGGTTAGAGTTGGAAGTTTTTTTGAATGAGAAGGATTGTTGATGATTGAGATCTATGGTTGCCCACCATTGTGTGATCAAAATTTGCAAGGTGGATAGTGATTGCGATATCAAGGGAAATATGACATGTGGATTTCCTTGGCGACACAAAAGGTGGTGGGTCATTTTCCACAATGGGAGTCAATGTTAGATTGATTTAGATTAGAGCCATTAGATGATCTAACCAAAGTGAAAGATCAATGGGTAATATTCAAACCTGCATCAAATGTGATTGGAGTTGTTGGTGAAGCATGCAAGTGAGCTTTAATGGCAGATGAGACATTTCCTGGCATGATTTGATCGAATAAAATGACTATTTTCCTATTCTATTGCCTCATAAAGCATTCAAGGAATTTCACAGATCATTCTTAAAGCCGAGGAAGAATTCACGAGCTGTTGCTGTGAAGAATTAGGGTTTCTGCGAGTACAAAGTCGTAAGTTAGTTTATGCTTCTCCTAGTAGAATTTTAGTCCAAATTTGGGGGAATTTGATGTGTAATTGTTGGGGAATTTTTTGAAAATCATTTTAGGGTTATAGGTGAGTTAAATTTGTTGGAAATTGCAAATTACTTGTTTTGTATATTTGCATTCTCGAGAAACCCTAGTTTTTTTAAGGTTTGTAATACAAGAAAGCCCTAGTTTGGTTAGGATGGCACCATTAAAATGTCATTTCGGCCCGATTGATTACTTGAACAAAAACCTGTATGATGATTTCCTAGATAAATTGTCATTGTTGACAATTGATAGAAGAAAGGGGCTCATCTTAATGTGAGGAAAAACCCTTGAGGAGGGGTTAGTGTATAATTGTTTTAACATAGCTGATGCTAGGGTGCCACTTAAGGGTTTAGAAATTTTCAGACTATGGTTTGGACAAAGAAATCTGCCTCATCCTTTCTCAAATGACTGGATTTATGACATGGGGAAATTGGTAGCTCCAAATGTGTTTCTTGATGAGGAATTTCTTAGGGCAGTGGCCGCAAGGTATGATCACGTCACACAGATGGTTAGGGATAATGAAGGAAGGGTTTTGATGAATATTAACAGAGATGAATTTCGACAAGTCTTTGATTTGAGTGAGCCTAGTGAATTCTTAGTCCCTATTGAGCTTGAGGGAATGAAGTAGGAATGTGGGAAGATTAAGCCCCTTTTCAAAGCTAAGATGCTCCCACCTCATTTGGGTAGGGCAAGAGGTTCAAGAGTTCATATCAGCCCTAGTGATCAGGAGCCTTTCAGACTGGATTGTTTTGCCAAACACTTCTTGGCTACTTTCTATTCATTATGCCAAATTTTGGGTTTTAGCCCTAATACTATGATGCCAATAGCATTTATGTTCATGGGGGTGTAGATACAACACCAAAATTTCTCTATAGTCTATGCTTTTGCTTCTTTCCTAGCTGAGAAGATACATGAAGGGTTATTGAAACTGTAGTAGAATGATACAAGCTCCCCTTTTTACTAGTATTCCATGCTTATGCACATGTTTTTGTTCAGGAATGCTGAGTTTTTCTATGAGAGAATGAGATTGAATCGATTTGTCAATGAAGAAAGGTTGTCGGGACAAGTTTGGATTGCTGACGTTTCATATAATAGAAAGAATTCCAACTATGTATAGTTTGAAAACTGCTTTGCATGAAGAATGAGAGCCAGATTGATGGTTAATTTACCCAGGGTTCCTATGGGATTGCATGATTTTCTTAGGCCCAAGGATAGGAGGCTTGATTTGAATATTTTCCATAATTGGGTTGATATTATCTCATATCTAGTCAAAACTATTTTGAGGGTATATGGTTTTCAGGGGACCCCACATATCTTGCCTTATAATGTGCCACCAAGGATCAGATTTGCTAAGGTCATGTGGCAGATTGGCTGCATTCATGAAGATAACCTCACTAGAAAGGGTAAGGGGAATTTATACCCTAATTACATAGTCATTTCTGATTTTGTTATTGCAAAAGGAGGCTGGGTGCATTTTAGAAACTTCTTTAATTTGTACCATTTAAGTTTGGGTCCTAGGAGGCAGTGTGATCCCGAGGGTTTCTTTGCTCTGTTTAGACAAAGAATAAAAGGTGCTAAATTTATTCATGAATTCAATTTTCTTGAGGACCTAATAAGAAATGAGTTTGATTTGAATAGGCAAGAATTAAATAAAGAAAAATGGGTAGCCTATGATATGCTATTGGCTATTGTACACAAGATGGATCCAAAATATGATCCATTGATGGAATTCAATCCTTTCCATAAGAAGATTGACTTTTTGATGGAAAATTTCAAGGAAATCATGGGTATTCTAATGACAAAGAAAATCAATTTGGAGTTGGATTTGGGTATACAGGAACAAGCTACATGGCCATTGGAAGAAAGGACAACTTACCAACCTCTAGATGACAAGCCTATTTACAGGAGAAACAGGGATGCCAAAAATGATGAAGAAGAGAGAGATAGAAAAGGAAAACAGGTAATGGAACTACATGAAACACCAAGCTCACATCTCAAAACACTTGGGGCTATAAAAATATTTGATCTTGAGTCATCACTAGAAAAGAGTCCCTCACCACTGCCATCATCGCCAAGCCCCAAGAGGTGAAGGATTGAACAGTCCTAGGAGGACTTGGTGGATGAAATTATTGTTACTGACCAAGATATGCAAATGGGCATACCATCCCCTCCATGACCAATTGAATTTATTTTTACTAGACTTGGACATGAAGGGAAAATGTGTACAGGATGCAAGAATAGAAGCTTGCAAGGAATTCTTGGATGATGATGATTTTTTGAAAACACTAGCCTTCTCGCAATTGGTATGGAGGATAAAGTTGGAGGAGTATTAGGAAAAGTGCAAGAAAAGAAGAGAACAAAGTCCTGATAGGTTAGATCAAGAAAATGATGACGAAGTGAAGGCTGAAATGATGAATGAATTCAAGAACATCACTGCAGAAGAAGGGAGAAAGTTGGTCAATCAAGATGGTGTCTTAATTTTACCTGAGTGGGAATTGCTGATGTAATGGCTTTTAATGTTTTTTTGAAGTCCAAACATCCCCTCCAAAATTCAGAAGAAGAAGTCAGGGCAGTAATGCTAGACTCTTCTTTTAGTGAGGAATATGAAACCTTGGCAATATGGGTTTTGGCCCCACAAGGAAGAAAGCCAAGTATAACTGATATTAGCCAAAATTTGAGGGGAGGGTTAATAATAAAAAGAGCTTCAGAGACTTCAACCACAAAGGCTATAAGTTTAACTATGAATGTGGCCAAATTGGCACAAAAGACTACAACGAGAGAGGAAGCTGAAAAAATGAGTCTTATGGAAAAGTATAACGTTATGATTGGGGAGTATAATAAGGTGCATCAAAGGAATATTGAGTGGAAAATAGAAGTGGAAAGGTTAAAGTACAGGAAGATTTGGGATGCATCAATTGCTCCTGTGATTAAATCATTGCCTTCCAAATCAGGGTCATCGCTTCCTATTTCCCCCATTATTTCCACACTGGAACCAATTGAGGAGGAGTTAGAGTGCTCTGTTGATCCACCAAAGAAGTAGTTAATGCAGAAAATTGCAAAGCTAAAGGACTCTCTGAAGGTAAATGAGGAGAGGGTATTTTTAAGACAAAAGGAAATTATTACCACTATTTTGCAGCATTTGAATGAAAAGGTTTATGATATATTGTTAAGTGTATATTATTCTTATTCTCTATTAGTAGGTGCAATAAAAAATCTTAATAGGGATCAAGAGGTAGAAATACCATTGATTGAGAAGTGGATCCCTAGGGCCAATGACTTGGATGTAGTATATAAGGCCTCAAGATTTGATGTCAATAATAGGCCATAGTCATTGAGACCTACTCAAGTGTTGGTTAAATCATTGCAAGGTTTTCAAGCCTTACCAAATGATTTGAGTAGGAAGATCAAGGAATTGGTGAAGAGTTTTGATGATTGGAGTGACACACTACTGCTTGATATAATTGATAAGCAAGGTAATATTAGGTCACTTCAAAAATGGAAGGATTAGGCTAATAGGGTCATCAATGCTCAAATTTTTTTAATTTGTGATGACTCCGATTTTGATCTATTGGTGAACTGCATGGATAAAATCGTCAGCACCAGTTTATTTCTTGAGTTTTTTTAATGTGAGGTAAACTAGGTGGCAGTTAAATATACACCTTATAGTGTCAAAGTAAATGAGGTAATCGGTTTTAATTGGCTGAGTGATGAAGAATACCAGCGATGGGTGGACACATATTTAACTAAGGAGGAGTAAAAGCGGGAGTAGGCTACTAACATTTAATCAATCAGCTATTGCAGTTATAAAAATTTCCAGTTTTGTTTTGGTGGCAGTTTAAGCATGAAGTTCATGAAGATTTTTTGCCACATAAAACCATCATTAATGGGCAAGATAGGAATGACCAAGAAGATTCTCTAGGGGAGGTATCTGTTGTAACCAATTTTTGAAATGTCACAAAGTGATCCAAGCGGCTGGTGACATGTTTGCTTTCTGGCCTGATGCTTGTTTGCTCCTTCATTCTCTATAAGAAGGATTTTAAGGCCAGAAGTATGAGTTAGCTGGTTAGAAGGTTTTGGTTGAGTCCAGGTGAAGTTGCAGAGAAATTGTAAAGTTTGATAGTTATAGAGAAAATGCAAGTTAGGTTTTGAGTCATTTTGTTGTAAGTTTTGAATCCATGGAGATATAAATTTTTATGACAGTACTGGCATTTGAATTAAAATGATAAATTCAAGCTCATGTCTCTCCTGTGTACAAGCATATTAGAATTTTGAATAAAGTGATCAAGGGTTATTTTGTTCATCTCACTATTGTGGTGTGTGCAATTCTTATTTTAGCTTTAATTCAAGGAATTAATTAAAATGCTTAAATGAGATTGTAGGTTGATATGTTTTGTACAAGGATTTGATAAGTAGTATTGAGTTAGGGTAAATATTGGTGATATTGCAAGGCAATGTTGTTGAAGATCTTATATGCTATGTGTTGAATTTGTTATAAACCCTTAGGTGTTTGTGAATTTGACTCCTCCAATGGAAATACGACACTAATCTAAGTTGTACTTATTTGTGAGATTTAGTATTTGTTGGTGTTCACCTGGAGCTTGCTACAAATTGAAAATTAATGACTATCTTTTATTGTGAAGTATTGTTGTAATTATCTCATGCTCCAAATGGTTGATATTATTGATGAACAACCAATTCTATTCAGTATTATCCTATTTTGTTGAACTATTGAGTGAGATTATTTGTTATTTTTAATGTTGTTTATGATAATGGTGCAAAGGTTGTAAACACATTAAGGGATCACCCTCCTGGGTCTTGCAGAGCCCAAAGTGTAGGAGGTCTTTAAAATCCTTGTCAGTTGGTCCAAGTCCTTTGAGCTTCCCTTGATTGGAATTGGCAATTCAACAGGTAGATTAGAAGAGCAACCTAGTTATAGTAAAAACAACCAACAACTTCCAACCAAGAATCTAAATCAAAAATTCCAGTTGCCTCTTTTATAGTCCTAGGCTCATCTATGTTAGTAATCAAAGCATAGGCACAACTAGAATCTAACATAGAGAATCCATACCTAATTAGTTATTTCTTCTCATGTGTAGACCTCCTCATAGACTGAGGCGGGGTTGTGGTTATTCTTCTTGTTCATAACTCTCAGAGTTGTTTGAACTCTCCTCAGTTTTAGGTACACTGTCAATGTTTTGTTCCTCTTTTTCAGGAGTTAGATGTATCTAAACAACATCATTATCCTTTTTATCTTCTTTCATCCCTGACTGCAGATCCACTAAAGAAAGTTTCAGTTCTTGGAAGATTAAACTTCTATTGTACAATACCTTCTTAGTCACAGGATTCCAAAGCTTGTATCCTTTCACACCAAGGCCATACCCAATGAAGATACATTTTTCAACTTTGTTATCCAATTTAGATCTCTTTACATCCAACACATAAAAATATGCTTCACAACCAAAGACACAAATATGTCTAAGAGAGGGCTTCTTACCAGACCAAGCTTCCATAGGCATTTTATCAACAAGTGCTGAAGAAGGTGATCTATTCTAGAAGTACCATGTTGTAGCCACAACCTCAGCCCAAAAATTCTGCTCCAGACCAAAATTGATCAACATACTTCTTGCCTTCTCCATCAGTGTCTTGTTCAATCTTTCAACAAATCCATTTTTCTGCGGAGTGTAAGGTGTTGTTTTATGCCTCTTAATCCCATGGTCTTTGCAATAAATTTCAAACTAATCAGAACAAAACTCACCACCATTGTCAGTCCTTAGAAACTTTATTTTTCTTCCAGCCTAATTATCCACAAGGTTTTTAAATTCCTTAAAATGATTGAACACTTCTGATTTACTTTTTTAAAAGTACACAAATTCCCTTCTCGAATAATCATCAATAAAAGAAACACAATACTTAGACTTCAATAACGAAGGAACATACATTGGACCACACACATTAGAAAGAATATAATCCAGAACACTAGAAGATTTATGAGGATTGGAGTAAAATGAAATATGGTGTTGTTTTCCATATATACAGTGTTCACAAAATTTAAATTCTAGGTTACAATCATCAAGCCCCTCAACTAGGTTTTTATTTTTCAAGGCTTTCAAAACTTTTTCACGAATGTGACCGAGCCTTTGATGCCATAGCATAGTATTTTCTGCTAGAAGTTTAACTTCCAAGGAATTTTCCCCAATAGGAACATTTTCATTCTTCTCTTCAAGAACAACCTCTCGTGACCTTGCAGAGACGCTATTGCATTAAACAACCAGTGCATCCAGCTTGTACAGAGTACCAATTCAGGTACCCCTAGCCAACACCATCGAGCCTATATTCATTTTACAACCATTGCTTGAGAACGAGAATTGCACTCCAACATCGTTTAGCTTGCTTACAAAAAGTAAATTTTGAGCCAGACCTAGTATATGCATTATGCCATCAATTCCCTTAATTCTACCACGACCAACTATCTCTAGAGATGAATCGCTTGAAAGATACACCTTTCCACCATCACATTATTCATACTTTGTAAACCAATCTCTATGATATGTCATGTGGAATGATGCTCCAAAATCAATCAGCTAGACATCATCTGATGCCTGAGTTGCCAAGGCTGCAATGAAGGAATTTGCATCGCCTTGAGAAGAATCATTGTCAGAATTCTTCTTCTTATTTTTCTTCTCTTTTCAATCCCTTTAGACATGACTAGGCAGCCCACAATTCTAGCACTTCACCTTGGACTTCTTGCCAGGAGACTTTGATCTCCCTTCTGATTTTGATTTGGACTTCTTGTACTTATTCTTTCCTTTTTCTTTCGATCTACCTCGAACAACTAGAGCCTCCTTCGCCATCTTAGATAAAAAAGAAGCAATCACATCTTCCATCTTGAAAGTGGTTGTCATGCTCCCAATCGCCATCACTAAGTGATCCCACGAATCCAAAAAAGAACACAACAAGAGCATACAACGATCTTCTTCATCAATCTTCACACCTACATATGTTAACTAATCAATCAACATGTTAAAGGTATTCAAATTATCAGCAACAAATGTTCCTCCCTCCATTTTAAAAAAGTACAGCTTCTTCCTCAAAAACAACTTATTCACCAAGGACTTGCCCTGATAAATATCTCCTAGTCTTTTCCATAAAGAAGATGCAGTCTTCTCTTCATGAATATTCAAAAGAACTGAATCTGCCAAACGAAGTCTTGTCAAACCTTTTCTTTTTTGATATGTGAGGTCCCAATCTTCTTGCTTCATGCCTATAGGTTTCATTCCAGAAAGAACAACCCAAATATCATGGTCAACCAATAGATCTTCCATTTTGAGTTTCCACAACTCAAAATTACTGTCATTGAATTTCTCAATATCAATTATTCCAGATGTACTTGTCGTTTCCATCTCACTCTGCAATTAGATAAATTTCAAGACTTCTAAAAACTTCCACTTAACAAAAATTGACACAAAAAATCCAACCTACCCACAAGGATAACACAGCTAGCCAAGCTCTGATACCACTTGTTAGGAAAAATTTGATTGTGGAACAGATTTTCCTAATGCCAAGACTTAGAGGGGAAAAGAGATATGCCTTTTAAACCTTGCAATTATAGTTCACTAAGATGCATACCAAAGAAATAACAAAATTGAGAAATACATTCAAACATAATTGACACTAGATTTACATGGGAAAACCCTTACAGGAGAAAAACCCACCACACCAAAGAAGAACTCTTGTATTACAACAAAAGAATTTACATACAAGTTTCAGTCTCTCCTTCGTAGGTGACAATTACTACAACAACAAATTTCCTTGATCAACCTTACATCGAATAACACTGTTACAATACTTCTTGACTTAGCATACAATGATATTCACAAACTGATCACACATTGATCATACAACCATCAAACCTTCAACCCATTGTGATTCTGGTGTGTTACCATGCACAACAAATTCCATGATCGATTCATTCTCTACACAACCGGTTCGATTCAACTTCCCCTGTAGACTAACCATCAAAACTTCTCAAGAATCTAAATGGACTCTATCCAAGTTAGTAACCTCCACTGAATGGCATACACATCAGAAATCAACAATTCCATGTGTTTCCCCCTTCATATTCTACTTGTCATGGCTAGGGTCCACCAAGACATGTGTACATTGCTTGTGAAGTTTCGAGGAATCAAAGGGAATCTACAATATTCCCAATGAGTCTCCCAAAAATAATTAACATGATGAAATGTGTTTGAAGCCTACACACCCCTCATGAGTCACTCGGGACCCACCATAAGAGGCACGAGACTAACAAACACCATGATTAAGCCGACAAGTGTTAAACGCTTAGTCAATTCCGCTTGCTTCACAACAGTCTTCCGATCCTCACTGCAAAGGATCATGAAATAGAACGAGCACCATTGGAATAAAAACATCACAACTATAGGTTAGGATCACCTTAACCGATACACTCTGCTATGGTCCCCACTACCATCGGAATCCAAGTTTCTTTTGTCTACCAACGTTCCATTGGTGTAGCCTGGTGAAAATTTCCACCGATAACCCCAAGTCACACAGATAAAAAACATCACATATCGGCATATCAGTGAGACAACACATTGTCACTCACTGATATGCGATCGTTTTGCCAATGAAGCCAAGTTTCATTTCACTAGTGCTAAAGAGAAAGAAGGATTGCGCGGTATAGTGGAAAAGGCATGAACAAAAAGTAAATTCGTCAAGTTCTTAATAGAGGTTCAAGCCAGCAAGTTGAGGCACATTTTCCAACACCATATTCTTATCCCTACACCTCTTAGTTATTTTATAACTTCTCAAACCTATATTATACCTACCTCCACTTTGACCACCTATGTTACTCCTTTTAGCTTTACATATCCTTGACTAGTTCCCCCTCCTTTTGATTCTCCTATTACACATATTATTATCAACATGAGGGCTACATAGTGTTATATTTATACTCTTCCCTCTTATTCTATACTAGAGGCTACTACAAACATTCAAAATCACCCTCTTTCTATTGATATTATTTCTTATCCTTTCCCTCCCATCTTTGTGGTTTCCTATTTAAGGTGTGAAATAGTAAGGAGGGCCCTAAGATGCATGTGCAATTGTTTAAAGTTAATTTGGCTGATCTTATCCATTATAATAATATTCTATCCAAATCATTCCTTAATAATTTAAATGAATATCATTTATAGTAGTTTTAATTCTTTCCACATAACTCTCTTAACTCATTTTATGATATTTCCCATGCCTTCATGTAACACTTTTAGGTCAACATTGACATATATATCAAGTTTATAAATCTTGTACATTGTACTAATGAAACCAAATAATGAAATATTTGTTTTCTTCACCATAAATATATCCTTTCGTATATCTCTTATCACCTCCATAATAGCAATGTCCAACATTTTTATTTTGAAACCTTCTAGCATCCATGTTCAAAACAATATTCCTCTGATCAAATACACTTCTTTTCTCAACCTTTACTAAATCTTGAAGGATTATGAGAACACTATTGGTTAGATTGAATCAATATATCCTAATCTCCTAGCTACTCACACTTCCTCTATTTTCACTTCCTATTCTTACCCTTGCAAATATCTAAATTAAATATATAATAAAATCAACAATTTATTCTTCTCCAAATGTGTTGTTGACTATGTAGAAGCAATACCTCATTTTGCATATTCTATTGCAATTTTATTAATTCTTAGAACTCTTGTCACTTTACTCAATTATAAAAATTTCTTCTCTCTATCCTCTAATATTTCTAAACTAATAACCTTATTTATATTCCTCAAACTTGGATACACATCTTCCCCTCCCAAGGGAGTATGATTTCAAGGCACATTAGTAATACCATTAAGTCTTTGATCTTGACACATGCATAAGGTGCATGATCTAGTCAACAATAATGCTATACATATTAAGGGGCGTAATGATAAAGTGAAAAAAAAAAACTTCTATAATCCTTTATCTTAATATAAAATAGCTAATCAAATTAATCCTATGGTGGTCCCTTCTAGTATTTATTTTTCTCCTATTTTTGTTGTTCTTTTTCCTATATTTTATTCTTCTCAAAGATAGTGCCATTGATTTAGGCTATTCTACTATTTGTAATTATTATTATCCTTCTCTAATTACTTTCTCTTTATCTAAGATCCATACTAATGACTACAAGGGACCTTTGTATATTCAAGCATTAGTTTTCAACATGTATACTAATGAAATTATCATAGAACACAAATTATAATTTTAATATTTTCACTGAATATAATTTTATAACTATCATTTCCAATATAAGTCCTATTTCATATAAAGTATCTCCTTGAAATGATATTAAGGTATTTTCATTGATAAATTATGTTTTGTAGTTATTATCTTCATCGTAGGTTGTGAGCATCTAGATGTTGTATCATATCATTCCTACCTCTAACAAATTTATCATTCTCTTAGGCAACCCTTGGATTGAAGCTATGAATGTCACTCCCATTTTACATCACTAGTGCCTCAAATTTGTTCATAAAAATGAGGTATTCACTATTCCACATCATAAATGCCAACCCTTCTTTGATATTGGTTAATATTTATAAGTGTTATATTAATTAAAAGTATTGTATTCTAGATAATGAAAATTAAAGTTTTGTACATTATTCTAATATTGAGGTCCCTAGGTTGTATCCTACTCATGCAATTGATGTTGTTGTGAAAATGTTATATTACTTAACTAGTTTATTATTAGGTTCTATTCACACTTACACACTTAATCTTACTTATGTAAATTAATTTTTGTGTCTCATATTAGGATTAGGATACTTTTCATGATCTTATTATGTCCTATGGTTTCATCTTTGTCTTCATAAGAAGAACTTATTTATTGTATATTACACTAGTTTTATTTTGTATCTAATTAATTCTATAGGTTCATATCATTTTCATTGATTTACTCTTATGTGTAAGGTTTTTTTTTTTTAGGTGATCCTTGGGGTAGTGTGAGGTTGACAAAGTTTTTTTACACAATATCAAAGCTCTAAATATGTAATTCCATTTCCATTTTTTAAAGAGTTTCGACCAAGATATTTCAAATGGTGCAACCTAGTTATCTAAAGTAGATAAAAAGATCTATGTATTATCAGGCTAAGAGAATTTGCAACCAATCATTTAAACAAACTAAGAATTATCATCATATTTTAATAGAGAAACCACAAAGTTAAATTTTTTGTATTTTATTTGTTTTTCCTTGTTAAAATTTACACATTACCATGTTCAAATAAAATTCTATATTTTCAAATTTCCTTCCTCTGTTCTTGCATTGGTTTTTAACACCACATTATTCCTTTGAAACTCCTCAACAGCCACACCTCCTACCGGGTTTTAATTTAAAAAAAAAATCAACTTAGAAAATGGCCGATGAATTTTCTAGTTCTCTATCTCCAATGCCTACACTCACCTCTCAGCCACACCACTTGAAGGCATTTTAACTGGCAAAAATTTCATTCCCAAAGAAGGCTGATTGAGTGATTTCTTTTTCCAAATTTTTGTTGACTTTTCCAAATTCTTTTTGGGTGCCTAAGTTCCTCCCAACTATGCTTAATCTTCCCAACTCTTGATCTTCCCACACTAGCATAAAATTCTAGAGTTTGTTTTGTTTTTATTTCTGCACAAATGAGGCATCCCATCTACCAAAGTTCTACGCTTAGGTGAAATCAATTGCCCAATTTTGGGCACAAGCCAGAGCATGAAAAATTCTAATTCATTTTAATTTTCAATTTATTATGAAGCCCAATGTTGATTTAATCTTGGATTTAAATATTATTAAAGCAACTTATAGTTTGAATTCCACACGAGCATATAAATGACTCCATCAAAATTGAATGCTTACACACCAAAACTAAAAATGTATAAAAAATGACGTGGATAGAAAATATACCTAGATGCTCCAACATCAATCAAACCAGGTACAAAACTTTTCCATGAGTGAAAAGCTCATAAAAATTTGGGAAAGTATGGAATTGGAATTCCAAACTTCTCCAATTTTGAATTGCTAACCCATGAAGCCTCATCTATTGCATAGTTCTTCCAACATATCAAATACTCCCAATATTATTTCCTCCTTATTCATTTGGAAATTCATGAATCATTGACTTGATCAATTATTTCAAACTCCTTCTCTGACAATTGATGCATCCAATCTTGCACATCCAATTGTTTTGAAAATTTACTCTGCTATCCACTTGATTCACCTTTATGATACTCATAAAAATTTACAACATTAAATATCAAAGAGATATCAACACCAATTGGAAGCTGAATCTCATATGTATTTGATGATAATTTCCACAAAACCTTGCACGACCAATCTTCTTCCATTTTAATTTATTGTATGTTCCCTATGGGAAACTTTC
Organism: Sequoiadendron giganteum; assembly: GCA_007115665.2. Classification (NCBI taxonomy): domain Eukaryota; kingdom Viridiplantae; phylum Streptophyta; class Pinopsida; order Cupressales; family Cupressaceae; genus Sequoiadendron; species Sequoiadendron giganteum. The sequence continues at coordinate 484,178,993 of CM021104.1, forward strand.
CTTCCTCAAATGTGCCATCACCAAGTCACCTATCTAAAATTCTTGCACTTTGGTATGTGCATCAACATATTCTTTATATTTATTAGCACTTTTCTCGAATTTCTCCTTCACCTCTTTATGTAAATCATGTATGCACTCAACAAAATCCTCTTCTACAAAAATTTCCATATTCAAATATACACCATCTCTCAACTCATCAACACCCCTAGGTTTGTACCCATACATAATTTGGAGTCTACTCTTTCCTACACATTGATTAACTGAATTATTATAAGCAAGATCAGCTTGAGCCAATGTCAAATACCACTGATTTGGTTTTTCCCCAACCAAACACCTCAAAAAATTACCCAAACTTCAATTCACAACTTCAGTTTGACCATCCATTTGAGGATGGTAGGCTGAGCTAAAACCCAATTTTGTTCCCATTTTCTTCCACAAAATGCACCAAAAATGACTAACAAATTTTGTATCTAGATCTGAAATAATACTTCTTGCTTACCAAAGAAATAGTGTCTTGATTTTGTTTGAATCTATGTTCATGAAATAGCTATGTTTGAAGCTTCTTTCTTCAAACATACTCCTTGGTTAAGGCCATTCAATAATTGTTTTTACCTTTTCTGAGTCTATTTTCAGACCACTGTTGAAAATTATAAAACCCAAATACACCAATTCTTCCTTCATGAAACTACACTTTTTCAAATTCACCATTGATTTTTCTTCTTTCAGCCTTTGTAAAATAGCTCTAATATGTTGTAAGGACTCTTCTTATGTTTTACTAAATATCAAAATATCATCTAAATACACAATAAAAACTTACCAAGATATGTCTTCAGAAATTTGTTCATCAATCTCATAAAAGTGTTTGGAGTGTTTGTCAATTCAAAAAACATTACTAACTATTCATACAATCCAACTTTGGTTTTGAAGGAAGTATTCCATTCATTCCCCTCTCTTATTCTTATTTGATGGTAACCACTCTTCAAATCAATCTTTGTGAAATATTTGGCTCCACTCAAGAAATCCATCATATCATCCATTCTAGGTAATGGGAACCAATATTTGATGGTTACCTTATTTATTGCTCTCAAATCTATACACATTCACCAATCCCCATATTTCTTTGGTGCCAACACTATTGGAACCACACAGGGAATCAATCTTTCTCTAATTAGCCCCTTATCAAGCAACTCTTGCACTTGCTTGTTTATCTCTCCATTCTCTTTCGGTGACATTCTATATGGTTCTTTGTTTGGAAAACTTGCACCGAAAATCAAATCCCAATGGCTTATGCTCCTCATGGGTGGTAATAATTGGGCAACTCCTTCATCAATATATCAACATAGTCTTTCAAAATTTATTGAATTTCCATGGGTATTTCAACTTCTTTACTCGTTGTCCCAACTGCTACAAATTTTCAAACTATTGCAAAACATGCCTTTTCACCTTTAAATTCTTTCAAAAATTGTTTTTTGAAAACCAAACATACCTTGGGCTTGTCTTCGGTATCTTCTTCTCTATTCTTCAATGAATTTAATGTATATACTTCTTCATCTTTCTTTATTGTATATGTGTTCAATTGGCCAATATGAACAACTAGCCTATCAAATTTTCATGGTCTACCCAAAATAACATGATATGAATCCATTGGCATTAAGTCACACATAGCTTCATCTTTTTAGTTTTCAATTTGGAAATTAACCATACATTGTTCATTCACCAAAAAGTTATGTTCCTTTTGTAACCATGAAAATTTTTATGGGCTAGGATGTTTGATTCTCTTCAAATTTAGCTTGTTCACCATTTCTTTTGATACTATGTTATTAATACTACTGCTGTCCATAACAAATTTGCAACATTTTTCTCATATCTTACACCTTGTTCGAAAAAAAAATTTCTCCTTTGAATTTGTTTTGGTTTCTCCTTTTCAATATTCAACATAATTCTTCACAACATTAATGAATCTCCATATTCATGGTCTTATCCATGATTTTTTGGAGTCTCTTTTTCATTTTCAGCTTGTGCAACATTCACTCTTGACACTTTTCCCCTTCCTACATCATGTTGGATTTGTGGACATTCAAATGCCTGATGGCCTATTTCTGTATATTGGAAACATGTGAAGTCGAAACCTCTTCCTCTACCTCTTCCAAATGACCCTCTTCCATGAGAGTAGTCTCCTCTTCCTCTAAAGAAATCTCCTCTTCCCTTGCCTTCTTGCATACTTGCAACTTGATGTGTTTTCTTCCTCTTGTTTGTTCTAAAAGCCTCTACCAATGTTTGGTGGTCCTCTTCGACATGAAAACCTTCCTCTACCCCAAGAGTTATTTTGTTGCTTCCTATTGATTTTTTCTTCTAATTTCAAGGCATATTGATATGCCTCCTCCATGCTCTGCATATTAATCAAAATTATTTTATCTTGAATGTATATGCACAAACCATTTAAATACCTTGATACTTTCTTTGTATCATCTTCTATATGGTTGGCTCTTATGATTAACTAGTAAAACTATTTCGTATACTCCTGAACACTACTCTCCTTTTTCTTCAAATTTTGGAGTTTTCTGAATAAATTTATTTAATAGTTTGCTGGCAAAAATTTGGATTTTATTTTTCATCACCATTCAATCCAATAATTTTTTTCTTTTCCCTTTTACTGCTGTCTTCTTGTAGGTGATCCCACCAAAGGGATGCATGTCCCTTCAACTTAGTGGGAGCATACTTCACCTTCTAATCTTCTTCAATATTGTTGTATTCAAAATATTTTTCTGTTTCACCAATCCAATCCAACAACTCTTCTACATTTAAACTTCCTTTGTAACTTAGAAGATCAAATCATGGCTTAGAGTTTATTTTTGTGATGGCTTTAATAAATCATTCTTCTCCTAGATCAAGACCCACCTAGTTCACTTCCTCTCTACCTTCAATAGTTTTCTCTTCTTCATCATCACTTATGTCCACTATGGGGACTCCTCTTCTTTGTGACATTTCCATTACCTCCATTCATGTTGTGAGACCTCTAACTGCCTCCATTATGCAATTTCTTATTAATTCTAAAATCTTAGGCTCCATGCCTCTAGGTGTTCTACCTCTATGATCCCATCCTATCTATGCCATTTCACTTCTCAACACAACCAAAACCTAATTTGATACCAATTGAAGTAGATCAATATCTCTATGCCTTATCAGTCTCAGATAAATTGTAGCCAATCAACTAAATAAACCGAAAATTCTCATCATATTTTAATAGAGCAATCCCAAAGTTAAATCTGATGTATTTTATTTGTTTTTTTCTTTCTCAGATTTACACATTACCATGCTCAAATAAAACTATTCATTTTCAAATTGCTCACTTTTGTTCTTGCATTGGTTTTTAACATCACATTATTCCTTTATAACTCCTTAATAACTATACGTCCAATTGGGTTTTAATTTGCAAAAAAAATCAACTAAAAAATGGTCGATGCATTTTCTTTTCTCTATCTCCAACACCTACACTCACCTCTCATCCATGCCACTTGAAGGTTTTTTAATTGGTATAAATTTCATTCCCAAAATAGGTTGATTAAGTGATCTCTTTCTCTAATTTTATACTAAATTTTCTAGATTCTTTTTGGGTGCCTAAGTTCCTCTTAGTTGTGCTTAATCTTCCCAACTCTTAGTCTTCCCACGTTGGCATAAAATTCAAGATTTTTTTTTTAAAAAAATTTCTGCACAAATGAGGTGTCCCATCTGTCAAAGTGTTATGCTCAGGAGAAATGAATCGCCCAATTTTGGGCACTAGTCAATAGCATGAAAAGTTCTAATTCATTTTAATCTACCCTTCATTATGTACCCCAATGTTCATTTGATCTTGTATAAATATTATTAAAACAACTTCTAGTTTTAATATGATGTAGGCATATAAACGACTTCGTCAAAATCGAATGCTTGCACACCAAAACCAAAAATTCAAAACAAAACCAAAAATTTATAAAAATTGATGCAAATTGTAAATATACCCAGATGCTCTAGAATCATTCCCAATTGAACTCATGGCTGAGTTTAGAAGACCTAAAAGCATATAAATTAATACAACACACAATAGTTTTTTCTACCAAAAAGTTTTAGAGATTTTTTGGGGGTTTACAAAATTGTCTATCAAAATCTGTATGACCATACAAATATATATAGTTTTGTACAACTGTATAGTCATCATATATTTCCATCCCATCCTTGTTAGATCTAATCACCATTATTATGTGAATTGGGCATACTCTCAAAATATTCACTTGTGTTAATCCTTAGTTAAAAGAAATAGTTTTTTTTAATTTTTAAAATATATTTGAGGGTATAGGGCTACATTAGAAATTGGGTATAGCTCTACCATAAGGTGATGCCATCAATAGACCAACCCTTGGTCCTAAATTCCTAGTCACATGGGTGAATAACTCCCAAATTATGGTGCTTTCATTTCTTAATCCTTAAAGGAGAAATTTTATGGAAAATTCTATTACTTGGGCATGTGATATTATATTTTTTTTTTTAAAAAGGAATTGGAAAGATAATTATGAGAAATATGTAGCGATTTACTTAGTTTTTCATGATTTTTCCCTAATACTTGCTATTTCAATTTGATTTCAATTTTTTTGGTTTAACTTGTACCTTGGATATTTTGTAAAATATGATATGTTTTATTACCTTTTTAGGGTCTCAATTACACATGTTTTGATCTATAATATGTATATAAGGATTCCATCATTATAAAATCATGGTTTTTTATTCATCCTTCCATTATCACCCTAAACAAAGGGACTTATAAGTTGGACAAAAAACATCCTAAAAAATATTAGATGGCTTCATTGCATTATCAAATTCTATGGACTTGTCTCTAAAATACATACATATATTTAGAAGAAATAATAGGGTATTAAAAATGATCATATCATTTAATTTATTGATAGTAGTGTTTATTTTAATACTATGTGTTCTATCTCACATATTGAGTTCCCATACACTCTATGGACTAGAATTTAGTAGATATTTGTAGACCTACATCTCCCTACATTCCAAGATGATCCTATTATGGATATTCTTCTAACACTTGATGATTGTGATAATCCACTATATGATGATGATATAGAAGAGAACATTGATTATTTGGTAGGTCTTGATAGTTATGATGGCATTGAGGCTTCACCTAATCATCCTCCTTCTATAGAGTATCCATGAATTATTTGGCTTCTACGAATCATAATTTAGATTTATAGGCTTCATTTTCTTTACCTTTGAGATAATTTTGTAAGGCTAAGGATTGTTCCTTTCCAACATTGTAGTATTCATCTCTAGGTATTAATATTTAGAAATATAGGGTGGTGTAAGAGAGGGGGACCGACCATGTCAAGGCCCTAGGTCATGAAGGGCCGAGTGCAGCAGGCTTCCCTAACTTACCTCATCTTAAGGGAGTGTTAGGAAATGTGGGATGAGAATGATGAGGACTATAAGGTCCTTTGATCACTCTTCAGACCTGAGATTTGAGAGGGGACTAGGCAAGTTAGTTTTCTGAGTCAATTCTATGTCTCATATAGCTTTTTGTTAGAGGACAAAAGAACGGTTCTGGGATGACAGTGTGATGCACTAGTGTCTCTCAGGTGCGCTAGCATCCATACAACAAGAGGACCAGAAAGACAAGGTCTAACTTCTAGAGAACAAACTAACGACCTAGTTAATGATTTCTAAGTGAAAAAAATAATACTATGAAGTAAGAAACATATAAATGGATATGCTGAAACAAATAGATTAACGCTAGGGTGACAAGAATGATCTCACACAAAATTTTGTTCATCAGCTAGCTCCATGAAGCACGTCCACCTAGACACAACAAAGAGGAAAATTGTTGGGGGGTTGTATAGGGGTTGCATTAGTCAGACCCTCATTCTGGTGTTTCCACCTCCACAGACAACCAAGTTTGCAGCGATAGAGAAATAGTACGATAAAGAAGGAAATGCAAGCAAAGAACACTAAAACACTACAAAATGTGCTTACTTAACCAAATAATAGAGGAGAGAAGTAGAAATATTACCACCTCCACCAAGAGTGTTCAAGGCTAATGAGGGAGAGAATGAGAGGAACTCAAGCCTATGCTGCAATGGTGTTGTTCTACACTTGCTCTACTGAGTTGATGGAGTGATGGAATTGCTACAATGGAGTGAAAAAATGTGCTTGAAAGCTTGAAGAGGTTGTATAAAGCTTGTGGAGAGATCTAAAGAATGTAGAGAGTTGAAAATGGATGAATGAAAAGTGAATATGAAGGAAAGTGTGAAGAAAATGGTCATATTTGGGTTGGTTAGCCGAAGAGGGTGTTACAAATCAACTTCCAATGGGAAGTGTAACTATTGGATGTTGTGGTTGTGTTGCTAATATGTGGTTTTCATTGATTCCAACACTATTAGCATTAATGATTCTGAAGCATGTATATGTCAAGGATATTGAGAAAATCAGAATAAATATGTTGCAGATAGTTTGTGAAGCTATTAAGATCAGAATGGTGGAAAGTTGTGTACATTGTTACTCAGAAATCATGCATTAAAGGGTTTGTTGCTGAGCATATCTATTATGTTCTCTAGAAGTGTCAGATCTATGCATCAAGATTGGAGTGAGTTATGAGTTTCTGAGTTCCTACAGTTATTCTGTTACTATAGCAGGTGGTTCTAGAAGAAGAGAATGCAATTCTGGTAAATTAATTTGTTGTGTATGCTCCTATGATGTTAAGCAATGGTTCTAGGTCATAATTTATCATTGTTGTACATCCACATTGATCGGTGTGCTCGTGATCAAATATTTTTCCTTTGTGTGTTCAAGTTTTCATGCTCTTGGTCGACATAGTGGTTCTAGTGTGTTGTAGATCCTTGTGGATTATTTTTTGAATACTTGGCACATTCGAGGATGTTGATTTAGGTCTTCATTATGTTGTGACCGACTTAGGTTGGTACACATTGAGATTTGTTCATGAATTGGGCCAACAATTTGTGTTCATCTATTATTTATTTGTGGCCAACAGAGTTCTTGATGTAAATTCATGTAGAAGATATAAAAGAGCAATTTTTTCCTCATTTTGAAGTATTCTCAATGAATGCATGCGTAGTGTGTGCAATATATGTGAGAATAAAGATCAGATCATTCAAGCACAATATAGAGTGTGAAGAAATTTGAGTGAAGTGTGAAGTATTTCTCTGTCTAATTGGAACTATCATCCGGATTTTGAAGAAGCTAATTTCTCAGTTCAACCTCATCAGATGGATTTAATCTGATTGTTTTATGTAAGGAAGTGAGACTTCCCTTCTAAGTAGTGAGCTCTAGGCAGTGTGCCTAAATGCATGTGCATTCCTTATTCATTTTTCATTAAAATTTTAATAGGGTATAATTGTGGATTAACCTCCACTTTGTTTTTTCCCCTAACAGGGTTTCCACACAAAAATCTTGGTATTGTGTGTTTTTGATATATTATTTATTCTTTCTTTCATTGTTAATTATTAGATCTGATATTAATGTTTGATAAAGTAAGATAATTTTTAAATTTTGTAATAATTGATTCACCACCCCTCTTAGTTGTCTATTCTTGTTTTGCCAACAATAACACCTCTGTAGGCTCCAGCTATAGGAATTTTCCAAGGACCTCAGCATGCCACACATACATTTACACACTTTGCATGCATCCCCGATAATTATTCCTCTACCGACACTCAAGATAGGTGCCAAGTGGAACAAAGGAAATGGGCTTATGTGGAATTAAGTCTCTGAATTTGGTTTTCTAAAGTGAGGAAGGGTAAAAGGGGAATTTGCATTAGGGGTGAAAATTCTCTCCTATACATTTTTTCCCCACTTTAGTGATCACGAATATTGATGAGTTCTTTGGTAAAGTAGATCGAAGAAGTAGTAGGGTTAGAGATGTATACCTAAACCGTCAAGGAGGTAGACCATGATCTGGAGAGCCTGAGAGTGTAGGATAGGAAAAGGACCTCGTAGCTCCACAAAACTATGAAGTTGAAGAAAGAAAGCACCTTACAGGCTTGCAGACCTGCAAGGAAGGTATCCTCCAAGAACTCTCACATGAAGGAAACCAAGAAAAGCACCTTATAGACCCACAAACCTACAATGAAGGTATCCTCCAAGAACTCTCACATGGAGGAAACCAAGAAAAGTGCCTTACAAACCCATAGACTTGTAAGGAAGGTATCCCCCAAGAAATATCACATGAGGGAAACCGAGAAAAGCAAACTCTGTAGAGTCAAAAAGTGGCTTGACAGGTGCACCCATGAAGGGACATGTTTACTCACAAATAGAACATGTAAGGAAGCAACCACACAGGAAATTAAGCGGATAGTCACATAGACCATCAATAGGTTGGAAGACTTTCAAAGGAGTCCCTCAAGAACCCTTGAAAAGGAAGAGGGGTCCACTCAATGGACGCACTATTTGAAAGAAAGGTCTAGTCGGGTTGTCCCCAAGCTAGACGAAAAGATGTAAAGTAGGTCTAGTTGGGCTACCCTTGAGCTAGATGCAAAGATGCAAAGTAGGTCTAGTTGGGATACCCCTATGATAGATGTCAGAGAAATTACTTGAGATAAAAAAATCGAAGGGGTCCCTTGGGAACCCAACATAAAAAGAGAGGGTCCACTCAAGGGATGCAATGTTTGAAAGTTGGTGTCTTCTTTCTCGAATTGGTTCATCATTAAGGAATCCTTCTAAAAGGTGTTCACTTCATCAATGGATTCAAAAGGAAGAATATGCCCCCATGTGAGGGGAAGATCAAAGTTTTTCCCACTTTGGAGGAAGGTTTTCAAGTCCTTTCTTTACAAACCCATGATGAAGGAAACATGTTTCGTTAGGGTTTCAAGTTGAGAAAGCAATTTTAATAAAGAAGTGTGTGAAAAATCTTGAGAAAGGATTCATTGGACATGAATAATTTTTCTAAAGATCGAAGTGATGTAGAGGTGGCATTGGCACACATGAGAGGGAAAACTCAAGCAAAGAAGAGAAAGATAAAGAGAAAGGAAAAGGAAAGAGAACATGAACAAAGGGCACAGGGGGATTTGGTTTCATAAGGTCAAATCTATGCTTTGTTATATAAATATTAGGTAACTACGGTGTAAGGTGAAAGATCATCAATCCCCAACCAGATCAGGAAGAATGCATGGAAAAATAAATAAAAAATAAAAAATCGGGTCAACATGGAAGGGAAGCCTAAATGCTTCCAACACTTTTCATCATCCCCAATTTTATGAAAGCCAATCACAAACATGGAAGAATGATGATACAAATAGAAGATGGTTTACAACACAAACATCATGCCTGTATCCAAGCACCAACAGAGGTGGCGAGGGTTATTCCAGAAATATAGCACAATCACGGGGGAACACATCACAACACACACACATCTAATCTAAAGATAAAGCAGAGGTCTCCCCCTAACACTGGTCAACCAAGAGGTCATTAGCGTCTCACTCTAGATCATTGTAGGGGGAAGGAGGATGAGCCTACAGTGGTTGAATGTTAAGTGGAGGAGCTTCCAACCCTCCCTTAACAAGGGCTAAGAATGATAGACCTCCAAGGTCTTCGTCACTCAACTCTTCTAGGTCTAAGGTCAATGACTTTGTGAAGATCTTTGACAAGGTCAGAACTTCATCCATTGAGTGAAACACACACTTAAGAGGACTATCATGTTTCACCTCGACAGATAGAGGATTTTGTGCCTCAGGTTCATTTCTAATCTCACTGAGTGATTTGGGAGTGGTGACGAACTTAGGGGAAGTCAGGAATGGTTCTGTTACTAGGATAAAACATGTCAACATGGGGTTGCCTCTCAGAGAAGGATGGCTCCTCTTAGTTCCTCCATTGTTGGAAGGACCACTCTCTACTTTCTTCTTTGTTGGGGGAGGAAAACTTCCCACAGACAAGGCAAGAAGTGTAGAGGAAGAGGAGGAAAGAGCCACAACATATACGACTAAAGTGTAGGTCATATCTATGGGCTTCAGGAAAGGTGAGACATCTAGAATGGATGTCAGCAAAGGTGGCTCCACTGAAGGAGTAATGAACACCTGCACCTTTCTAAGGTCAATAGAGGGGAGGAGAGATAAGGACACATCAAAAGGTTTTGATATAGGAGTAGTCATCTCCTCTCCCTTCCTTTGTGAGGTGGCTTGCTCAGCCAAGAGATCCTTTCACTGGTGCTTGTGCTCATGCGTAAGGAAATTCCTATGAATCTTAGAACTAGAGGTTGGAGGTTGCAAAGGTGTGGAAGGCTCTTGCTCATCCATAGGAGTGTCCTCCATAGCTATTTCTAGTGGAGGGACAAGCTCTTACATGAGAGTAGGAGGGATAGGTTTAGAAATAGTGGGGGGAGTTGGCTCCAACACCTTGGCAGTGGGCCTCTTCTTGTTCACTGCTTTAGGAGTAGGGGTGTGTTGGCAAAATAAGGATAGACAAATGAGAAGGGGGGTGAATCAGTTTTTTCAAAATTTAAACGTATTCAACCTTTAATTTCAGATTTGATAATTAATAGTGAAAGCATAAATCAACAACACATCAAAACCACATGAACACCAAGATTTTATACATGGAAACCCTATTAGGGGAAAAACCATGGTGGATGTTAGTCCACAATATTATACCTTGTTAGAAGTATAATAAAAATGAATAGGGAATGCACATGCATTTAGGCACACTGCCTACAAATCATTGCTCATAGGGAAGGCTCACTGCCTTACATAGAAAAATTAGAATAAATCCATCTAATGAGGTTGAATTGAGAAATAAGCTTCTACAAAAGCCTAATGACAGTTTCGGTTAGGCAAAAAAACACTTCTTCACACTTTTCTCTAAAATCAAATGATCTAGTATTTATTCATACATTTCGCATACACACCACACACACACTTCAAAATGAATAAACAATCACTCTTAAATATCCGCTACATGAATTTACATCATCAACTCTGTCGGCCACAAATAAAGAATAAATTAAAAACTATCGGCCCAATTCATGAAAAAATCTCAATGCACATTAACCTAAGTCAATCACATCATAATGAAGACCTAAATCAACATCCTCAAACATGCCAAACAATAAAAACTTAATCCATAAGGATCCACAACACACTACCACCATAATGTCGGCTAAGAACAGGAAAACCTAGAACACACAAAGGAAAATCTTTGATCATGAGCACACATATCAACACGGACGTACCACAATGATAGAGCATGATCTAGAAACATCACTGAATATTACAACAACATATGCAACAACCCAATTTACCAGAATTGCATTCTCTTCTTCCAAAAAAGACCTGCTATAGTAACAAAATAACTATAGGAACTCATAAACTCATAACTCTCTCCAATCTTGATTTGTACCATTGAAAATTTCATACAACATACTAGATAGGCTCAGCAACAAACCATTTAATACATGACCTCTGATTATCAACGTACACAATTTTCCACCATTCAGATCTTCACAGCTTCACAGACTGCTTGCAACATATTTATTCTAATTTTCTCAATATCCTCGACATATACAACCACAACATACAAAAATTTCCCCCTTTGGAATTGATGGCAACACATGATGTGAAAAATACCATCAACACAGCTAACTCTTCACACAGTACTCTTCTCCTCCTTTGTTCTACACTTCTCCCCCTTAGATTTTACAAGGTTTTTCAAATTACACTTCTCCCCATTTGACATCAATGGAAAAGGTACACAAGCTCTGAACCACATATCATCTAAATCATCTAACTACTCTCCCTAAGTAGCAGCCACCACAACATCAATTTAAAACAAGATCTAACTATAAGTGCATAGATTGATGCAAAGACTTGCATCTTAGTTTAGATTAGGAGGGGAAATCACCCCTAACTTGCCTCTGAGATACTCAAAATTATCCTTAGGAAAGGGTTTAGTGAAGATATATGAAATTTTTTCCTTAGTGGGCACATATTCCAATCTTACTTCTTTATCACTCACTTTGTCTCTCAAAAAGTGATACTTGATAGATATACGTTTTGTCTTTGAGTGTAACACCAAATTCTTGGAAATGTTTATGGCACTTGAGTTATTACAAAATATAATAATAGGATCATTATAATCAATTCTAATATCTCTCAGCATCTATTTCATCCATAATACTTGAGTACAATTGTTTGCAACATCAATATATTCTGCCTCAGCAGTGGATAAGGAAATGAAATTCTTCTTTTTACTTAGCCAAGACACCAACTTCTTCCCTAAGAAGAGTGCACCACCACTTGTACTTTTCCTATCATCTACATATCTTGCCCAATTTGCATCTATAAAGGCATTCAAAGTAAGATCATCATCCTTAGGATACGAAAGACCAAAATCAGTTGTTCCTTTCAAGTATCTAAAAATCCTCTTTATTGCAGTCACATGTGATTCCTTTGGATCAGCTTGATATCTAGCAACCATGCACACAACATTCATAATGTCTAGTTTGGTCTGAGTCAAATATAGAAATCCACCAATCATTGACCTGCACCTTGTTTTATTAGCCTTAGGAGAATCATTATTTTGTGTTAACTTGCATCTAGTTACCATGGGTGTACCAACTAGTTTCAAATGAGTCTTCCATGCCAATTTTTTTGAGTAACTCTTTTACATATTTGGACTGAGATATGAAAATTCCATCATCTAAGTGAGTTATTTGCAATCCTAAAAATAATTTCAGCTCTCCTATCATTGGCATCTCAAATTCACTTTTTATTTCATCAACAAATTTCATGTATAAGTCATCATCACCTTCAAAAATGATGTCATCAACAAAAAATTCAATAATCAACTCTTTATCCTAATCCATCTTGAAATATAGATTGTTGTCAGTAGTACCTTTATTGAATCCAAGATTCAACAAGTATTTATCCAATCTTGGATACTAGGCTCTAAGGTCTTGTTTGAGTCCATACAATGCTTTCTTCAACTGACAAACCATATAATTTTCATCAGTCAATTGAAATCCATCTGGTTGTTCAACATAAACTTCTTCTAACTCACCATTCAGAAATGCTGACTTCACATCTATTTGATAGACTTTGCAATTCTTGAAAGTAGCATAAGCAAGAATAACCTTACAACTTCAATTCTAGCAATAGGGGCAAAGGTTTCTTCAAAATTAATACCTTCCATTTGTGAGTATCTTTTACATAACAGTCTTGCTTTATTTCTGACAACTTCACCTTGTTCATTCAGCTTATTCCAAAACACCCATTTGGTTCCAATCACATTTTTATCCTGAGATATGGGAACAAGAATCCATGTATCATTTTTCTCTATCTGCATCAATTCTTCCTTCATTTCTTCCATCCAGTATTCATCTTTACATTCTTCATTGACATTACTAGGCTTAGTTTTGGAAATTAGGAAATATTCTTCTGCAATTCTTCTTATAGTCTATACACCTTTGTTCTTGTCTCCTATAATCTAATTCTCAGAGTGATTTAGCTTTACATACCTTGAAATTTTTGGATTCTCTCTAACTTCTGGTTCTTCCATTTTTTCTTCTACACTTCCACTAGCTTCTTCTTCATGATTCTCTTGATTCACCAAAACAATTTGAACTTGATTTCATGTCTGTGCATTCTTTCCATTCTCATTACTATCTTTTTGATCATCTAAATCATATCCATAGTATCTAAATGATCTAACGATGTCTTCATCAACTTTGACATTTTCACTCTCAACCATTTTCTTCAATCTTCTATTGTAGCACCGGTAGGCCTTGCTCTTAGTAGAGTAACCCAGAAATATTCCTTCATCACTTCTAGCATCAAACTTGCCAATATCTTCATCTCTCTTAATATAACATCTACTTCCAAAGATTTTGAAATACTTAACATTAGGCTTATAACCAAACCACAACTCAAAAGGAGTCTTACCAGATTTACCATTAACATTTACTCGATTGATAGTGTATATAGTAGTGCTTACAACTTCTCTGCAATAGATATGAGGAACATTACCTTCCAACATCATAGTTCTAGTAGCATATGGAATTTTTTTTTTCTTCCTTTCAACAACTTTGTTCTGTTGAGGGGTCCGAGGAGCAAATAATTGTCTTTTGATTCCATTCTCTTCACAAAATGTATTGAACTCCTGGGAAGTGAATTCACCACCTCCATTTGATCTTAAGCATTTAACCTTCAATCCTGTCTCATTTTCTACCAAAGCCTTGAAACATTTGAACTTACTAGTGCTTCATGTTTTTTCTCTCAAGAAAGCAACCCATATCATCCTAGAGTAATAATCAATAATCAAAATAAAGTACCTTTCTCCTTGTAGACTTCCGATTCTAGATGGACCACATAGATAAGTATCAACCAACTCCAACACTCCATTAGAATGATGTTGTTTTATCCTAAAATAAATTATTCTCTACTTTTCCATCTAACATTCCTTGCACATAGTGTTTAGTAGTCTTGACTAACTTAGGTAGATCTTTGAATGCTTGAGTGGAGCTTACTTTGACAATGTTATCAAAATTCACATGACACATCCTCCTATGCCATAACCAACTTACATCAACTTGAGAAATTAAGCAACTTTCACTAGCAACACTCAAGTGAAAAATATTACCTCTTGTCTTTGTACTGAAGATTGTATCCCTTGTCTACCATTTATCCAACACTCAACAAGTTATGCTTCAATCCTTCAACATAAAGAACATCATCAATATTACATTTAACACCAAGAGAAATAGTGCCTTTGCCATAAATCACACCAACATTGTTATCTCCAAATCTTACAACACCACCATCATACTTTTCCAAGCTTAGAAACTTGCTTTTGTCACCAGTCATTTGATGTGAGCATCCCCTATCAATAACCCATTCATCCTTTTCATCAATTTTGGTTGTGAGAGCTTTCTCAATATTCTGATTGTTAGCAGATTCAGTGGAAACCATACCATTTTCCTTGATAGCAATGAATACCCATCCATGTTCATTTCAATTTTCTTTATTAGATTCATCATCAGTAATGCCTTCTTCAGCATAATAACATTTCTTTTGAAATCTAGACTTGTCAAGTTTATACTTAGAAAATCTTTCAGAACACCTTGATGCAAAATGACCTATCTTACTATAGGAGAAACATTTAATAGGAAACTTTCGTTTGTACTTACCATGTCCTTTGGATTCTCTTTTCACAATCAATACTTCCAGTTCTTCTAGCTCTCTTTCTTCGTCTTCGATTTTTCTCATCCCATCTTCATACTTAAACGTCTTCCTAGAACTTTCTCCTGGATCATATATTTCTTGGCTTTTTCACGATACAGTAGATTTAAGTGCAAATTTTGTCTTAGGAGTAGACTCACCAAATTCACTCAACTCAAAGGTAGCAATTTTACCAATCAACATGTCTCTTTTCACATTTGTCACTATCCTGAGCTCTTGAATAGCATGAGCTTTCATTTTGTAAGAGGCAGGCACTGATCTTAGCACTTTAGCCACAATATCATCTTCTTCCATAACTCCACCGACACACCTAATGCCCATCACTAGTTCATTTACCTTCTGCATGATATTAGTAATGTTTTCACCTTCACTCATCTTCAAATTTTCCCATTTGCCTTTCAGACTTGTTAGCTTAGAAATCTTCACTTGTGCATCTCCTTCATACAATGTCTCCAATTTATTCAAGATATCACATGTGTTGTCTTCAGACATATCACATTTTTCATCTCTAAATTTGTCAAAGCACTTAGCAATGCTTCTATAGCCCTGATATTATTTTCATCTTCTTTGATCTCATTAGGAGTAGTGGGACCATTCTGAGGAATTGTATATGCATTCTTTGTAATCTTCCAGAAGGGTTCATCAATGCACTTCAAATGAAACTCCATTCTGACCTTCCATAGAGAGTAATTTGTACCATCGAATCTAGGACTATCCTTCTTGTATGATGCCATTTTGGATCACCCCAAGCTATTAAAATTATTTAGAGGAGCCAAATCTGATACCAATTGTTCGAAAAACAAGGATAGACAACTGAGAGGGGGGTGAATCAGTTGTTGTAGAATTTAATCTTTTTCAACCTTAATCAACTTTTAATCTCAGATTTGATAATTAACAGTGAAAGCATAAATCAACAACACATCAGAAACACATGAACACCAAGATTTTATACGTGGAAACCCTATTAGGGGAAAAATCACAGTTGATGTTAGTCCACAAGATTATACCCTGTTAGAAGTATAATAAAAAATGAATAGGGAATGCACATGCATTCAAACACAATGCCTAGAGCCTACTACTCAAAGGAAAGGCTCACTACCTTACATATAACAATTAGATTAAATCCATCTTATGAGCTTGAAATGAGAAATTAGCTTCTACAAAAGCCTGATGATAGTTCTGGTTAGGCACATAAACACTTCTTCACACTTTGCTCAATCTTCTTCACACTCTTCTCTGAAATCAAATGAGTTGATCTTTATTCACACATTTCACATACATTCACTGAGCATACACACCACACACAGACTTCAAAATGAAGAGAAAAAAACTCTTATATATTCGCTACATTAATTTACATCAACAACTTTGTCAACCACAAATAAAGAATAAGATACAAACTGTTGGCCCAATTCATGAACAAATCTCAAATCGCACCAACCTAAGTTAGCCATATCATAATTAAGACCTAAATCAACATCCTCAAACATGCCAAACAATAAAAACTTAATCCATAAGGATCTACAACACGCTACCATTATTATGTCGGCTAAGAACATGAAAACCTCAAACACACAAATGAAAATATTTGATCATGAGCACATAGATCAACGTGAATGTACCACAATGATAAAGCATGATATAGACATATCACTGAACATTATAGAAGCATACACAAAAACCCAATTTACTAGAATCACATTCTCTTCTTCTAGAAACATCTACTATAGTAACAATATAACTATAAGAACTCAAAAACTCATAACTTTCTCCAATCTTGATGCATACCACTAAAATTTCCAGAAAAAAAACTTGATACGCTTAGAAACAAACCCTTTAATGTGTGACCTTTGATTATCAATGTACAAAACTTTCCACCATTCAAATCTTCACAACTTCACAGACTGCTTGCAACATATTTATTCTAATTTTCTCAATATCCTCGACATATACAACCTTAAAAATCATCAATGCTAATAGTGTTGACATCAATGACAACCGCATATCAGCAACACAACCACAACATCTAACAGGGTGGTAGGAGGCCACAAAGGTCGGGACACAAAATATTTCCCATGGGGGGATGTCTACCTACCATACCAAATGGGCCTAGGTTCCGTGGGTAGGATAGGAAGATCGAATGTGGGATGCTTGGACCTTCACCAAGTGGGCACCATGGGATTCTCTTGTGAACACGAGGAAAAAGTAGATGGTACCAGAGTAGAGTGGGAGGAAGTGTTGAGAAGAAGGAGGATCTTGAGATCGCTTCTCTTCTTCCCTTTTATGCGCCTTGGTGGCATCATTGTCAGCTTTCAAGCAAGCTGTATGTGAAACAACATAAGGCAAATGAGGGTATCTCACTTTCGGCCTAGAGCGCACTTTCTTGTAATTTTGATATGTGCAATATAAGAGGTCCTTCCTAGGTGGGAGAGGACCAATAGGTGTAGGCCAAAAGTAATCTAAGGAGTAACTACCATGAGAAACCAATGGTCTATAGCCGGTGTCGTGGATCACATGCACGAAACCCTCATGAGTGAATTTCAAATATTTATGCACAACTGAGGGAACTACATTCATAGCTACCAGCCAGGGGATACCCAGATTCACTCTGAAGAGTCCACAACCTAGGATAATGTCAAACATGAGGTTCATGAACTTAGGTCTAACGAGAACTGATAGGACAATACTACCTATAAGGTGTACGAAAAGTCCATCGTTTGTATGGATGGTACTCACAGGTGCATCATATCCATCCTTATGTAGGAAGTTGATTAACATGATATCCTTAGTTATGATATTCACTTGAGACTTCAGATCAATGAGAACACCTACTATGGTGTTTCCATTTTTCCTCGTAGGAATGTACACAGTAGATGGTTCTTTGTTAAAGCCCATCGACAGGTCCTATGAAGTGAAGGCTATACCAGTACCACTGCTCATAGGCTACATAGAGGGAATAGGTTGATGCACAAAAGAGGCCATCCTATACACTAAACGATACTTCCATAGAGCCTCCTAAAGGTTATAGGATAAGGAAATGACCCAATTCTAGTTTTGTTATGCAACACTTTGGAACCTTCCAACTATGCCTACTGGGGGTCGTATGTTGGGTTGCAAGGTGAACACCTCACAAAACTCACACCTACAACACTCCTAGGATATGAGAAAAGGAACTTTCAGTATCGCAAAATGAAACCAAAATGGTTCATGCCACGCTCACCAAAAATGTAAGAGAGGGGGACCAACCACGTCAAGGCCCTAGGTCACGGAGGGCTGAGAGTAGTAGGCTGCCCTAACTTACCTCAGCTTAAAGGAGTGTTAGGAAATGTGGGATAAGAATGATGAGGGCTATAAGGTCCTTTGATCTCTCTACAAACCTAAGATTTGAGAGGGGACTAGGTAAATCGGTTTTTAAGGTCAACTCTATGTCTCAGATAGCTCTTTTTCAGAGGACACAAGCGTAGTTCTAGGATTACAACATGACACACTAGCGTCTCTCAGGTGCGCTGGTGTCCGTACAACCAAAGGACCAAAAAGACAAGGTCTAATGGCTAGAAAACAAAATTACGAGCTAGTTAATGATTTCTAAGTGAACAAAATAATATTATGAAGTAAGAAACATATAAACGGATATGATAAAACAAATAGATTAAAGCTAGGGTGACAAGAATGATCTCACTCAAAAGCTTGTTCGCCGGCTAGCTCCATGAAGCATGCCCACCTACACACAACAAAGAGGAAAATTGTTGGGGGGCTGTATAGGGGTCTACCTCAGTCAGACCCCCATTTTGGTGTTTCCACCTCCACGGACAACCAAGTTTGCAATGATAGAGAAATAGTACGATAAAGAAGGAAATACAAGCAAATAACACTAAAAGACTACAAAATAGTAATGTGCTTACTCAACCAAATAATAGAGGAGAGGATTAGAAATCTTACCTAGTGCAGGAGCACCTTCACCATGATTCTATTTTGTAAATGATTTCATTTTTTTCCTTTGTAGAAGTCATTTAAAAGTAATTTAAAAAAAAAAAATGTAATGATGTCAACATTTATTGCAATCAAAGTGTAAAAGTTGCATAAAGCAACAATTAGGGAGTTAAAAAGGTCATTAGGGAGACTAAACATTAGTGGGAAGTTGGAAATCAGTTGGAAACTGATTATTCATATTGTAATGTCTTTAAAAAGGCTCTTTGTACGTTCATAAGCTTGTGGGTGATTGAAAATTTGAAATGGTATAATGGAAAACACAATTTTCTGTAATTTTCTTTAGAAAATTCACAATTTCCAGACTTTGTACAGATTTGTACGGCCTCAAATGATGGAATAAATGGTTGTAAGTGTTAGAGGGAACAATCACCTTCCATTTCCAATTTGTTTCATGCAGATTGGTTCATTTTTAAAGAAGTTATGCTATTTTTTGTAAACACAGTCTAAATTCTGATCTAGGGTAGCAGTTTTCAATAAAATTCGTGTTTCTCAAATTTTAACTGTTGGATGTTGCTCAAAATTGGATAAAATTTCCATAATGATATCCTCTAAATTATCACTGGATAGATTGGATTAATGAGTTGATTTGTGAAAGTTATAAGTTACTGTTTGCATACATATCTGGTTATTTCGACCTAATATTTAGCAAAGAAGTCCGGACAGCAAGCTTGTGTTCCAAAACAAGTGTACCTACAAATGAGATATGTTTTTAATGGCTGAAATGGGTACTCAAAAATGTATTTATGTTTTGGAGATTCAATTTGGTTTGAATGTTACACCCGATTTAGTGTTTTGATTCTCTTCAAGCAAAATTTGGGTTTTTGGTGCAAGTAATTTGTAAATCTGATAAAATAGAGAAATAAGGCTATGCAATTGGTTAATTTCTATCAAAATGATGATTTTGAAGATGTAGAAGGGTCTGGTTTGAGTTTGATACAAGTTTAGAGTCATGTTTTGAAGAGTTGGGCTTGTAGCCATGAAGAAATTCAAAGAATTTGAAGTGATTTTGGTAAAGGATTGAATGAGAATTGTTTTAAGTATTGTTGTTTCTTCCGTTGCTCTGCATTAAATTCGTATCAGAGCCCAGAAAGATTTGGGCTGGTGAGTGGTAGTTGTGGTTTGTTGGTTGTTTGCAGGAAAGTGAGTTGTGAAGCAAGGAGGAATCTTGCTTGAGAGGATGGAGAACTTGAGAAGGCATTTGCAGGCAGAGGAAGAGAGAAAGAAGAGAAAGAGACAAACAAAGTTTGATAGAGAAATTGTTGAGTTAAAGCAAGCGTTAAAGAGATTAGATGAAGAGTTCCAAGAATCTATGATGAAGTTAGAACAAATGATGGAAGAAGAAGAAGAAGAAGCATATGAAGATGCACATGAAGAATTCATTGATGAAGAAAACAAAATTGTTCTAGATGTTTCCAAGCATGAAGATATGATAAAGGACTTGATTATTGCAGTTAAAGACATTGAAGGAATGATCATGGATGAATTGGTCATAGAGGTTTGCAAGGAGTTGCAGCATGATGGAGGTATCATGATTGTCACCTTATATCATTTCATTATGTTACTAATGCTTTGGACAAATGATTGTTTGCAGGTTGAAGGAGAAAGGGAAAAACATGGTTTTGAGATGTATCAAGGAGTAAGGTATTTTATTTCAGGGGGGAAGCATGGAAGAAAATTAATTTGCATGGAAAAATTTAAACCAAAAGTGAAAATGAAGGTGATAAGAAGTAGATTAGTGGTAGGGCATCTCAAGAAGGCAATTTTGTTGGCAACAACACTTTCAAGAGGACTTGAAATATTTTTGGTGGGGAGTTTGGTGCAGGAGTACCTTCACCATGATTCTATTTTGTAAATGATTTCATTTTTTTCCTTTGTAGAAGTCATTTAAAAGTAATTTTCAAAAAAAAAATGTAATGATGTCAACATTTATTGCAATCAAAGTGTAAAAGTTGCATAAAGCAACAATTAGGGAGTTAAAAAGGTCATTAGGGAGACTAAACATTAGTGGGAAGTTGGAAATAAGTTGGAAACTGATTATTCATATTGTAAAGTCTTTAAAAAGGCTCTTTGTACGTTCATAAGCTTGTGGGTGATTGAAAATTTGAAATGGTATAATGGAAAGCACAATTTTTTGTAATTTTCTTTAGAAAATTCACAGTTTCCAGACTTTGTACGGCCTCAAATGATGGAATAAATGGTTGTAAGTGTTAGAGGGAACAATCACCTTCCATTTCCAATTTTTTTAATGCAGATTGGTTCATTTTTAAAGAAGTTATGCTAATTTTTGTAAACACAGTCTAAATTCTGATCTAGGGTAACAGTTTTCAATAAAATTCATGTTTCTCAAATTTTAACTGTTGGATGTCACTCAAAATTGGATAAAATCTCCATAATGATATCCTCTAAATTATCACCAGAGAGATTGGATTAATTAGTTGATTTGTGAAAGTTATAAGTTACTGTTTGCATGCATATCTGGTTATTTCGACCTAATATTTAACAAAGAAGTCCGGACAACAAGCCTGTGTTCCAAAACAAGTGTACCTACAAATGAGATATGTTTTTAATGGCCGAAATGGGTACTCAAAAATGTATTTATGTTTTGGATATTCAATTTGGTTTGAATGTTACACCCGATTTAGTGTTTTGATTCTCTTCAAGCAAAATTTGGGTTTTTGGTGCAAGTAATTTGTAAATCTGATAAAACAGAGAAATAAGGCTATGCAATTGGTTAATTTCTATCAAAATGATGATTTTGAAGATGTAAAAGGGTCTGGTTTGAGTTTGATACAAGTTTAGAGTCATGTTTTGAAGAGTTGGGCTTGTAGCCATGAAGAAATTCAAAGAATTTGAAGTGATTTTGGTAAAGGATTGAATGAGAATTGTTTTAAGTATTGTTATTTCTTCCTTTGCTCTGCATTATTACCACCTCCACCAAGAGTGCTCAAGGCTAATGGTGGAGAAAATGAGAGGAACTCAAGCCTCTGCTATAATGGTTTTTTTCTATACTTTCTCTACTAAGTTGATGGAGTGATGGAATTGCTGCTATGGAGTGCAAAAATGTGCTTGAATGGTTGAAGAGGTTAAAGAAAGATTATGGAGAGATCTAGGGAATGTAGAGAGTTGAAAATGGATGAATGAATAGTGAATATGAAGGAAAGGGTGAAGAAAATGGCCATATTTGGGTCGGTCAGTTGAAGAGGGTGTTAAAAATTCACTTCCAATGGGAAGTGTAACACCTTTGTAGGCTCCATCAGAAGGAATCTACTAGGGAAATAAGCACACCGCATAGATATTTTTGCACCACATGGGTGTCCCTGACATTTATTTCTCTATCAACACTCAAGATAGGTGCCAAGTGGAATGAAGGGAGCGGGCTTATGTGGAATTAAGCCTCCAAATTTGGTTTTCTAAAGTGAGGAAGGGTAAAAGGGGAATTTGTGTTAGGGATGAAAACTCGCTCCTATACAAGTGGATACACCACCATTAAAGATTTCCAACATATTTGAATGAAATATATCAAGATCACATATCCATCTCTTGTTTCATTGAGTCATTATTTATAGTAGGAACATAATAGTATTTCATATTTGGTATAATCAGATTAGTGCTTGAGAAATATTTTAGTTTTATTTTGTGATTCCCATCTTATAAATTTGACAAACACCCTTGAGGACATATGTCTCCTTTTCAATGACAGTCCCATCATAGCTAGTTCCACACCACCTTCATCTTTGGTCTTTGTTCTTTATTTATTTACACATGGTCCTAGTTTTCCACCTTCTTCATTGATTGGGACTATACTTGATTTGATTAGGGAATAATTTCATGCAAACATGGAAACACTTGAGTAGAGTTTAGAGACCCTCAATTCAAATCCTCTTGACCCCTCTTGAAAACACATGTGGTAGATTAACCCCACTTTTGGGGAAAATTAAAAATAAATCAACTTTCACTCTAGATTTCTTGAACTAGTGGTACTTTCACAAAAAACTAAAAATTCCCTATTGTTGAGCTCATATTTTAGAATCCAACTATATATTTTTGATATTTTGATTAGTTTTACTATGATATTTTTAAAATTTATTAAAAATAGGCTTTTATAATCAAACATGACATTGATTAGAAATAAAAATTAAAACATACTTTACAAAACTTGAAGAATTAATGGTACACTAGAGGAGAGAATCATCTCCAAGAGAGTATATATTTATTTTTAAAATGATATAAAAATAGATAAATGTTGATCTACCATGAAATTTATGATTTTTTTATTAAGTTTAAACTAAAAGAATTATTGAAAAATAAAAATTTGTTGAAAATTATTATTTTTCTATGCATTAGATGTTCAAGTCAGATGTGGGAAAAGATAGAGAAAAAATATTTATTCTTTTGTGACGTCCCATAAACTTCATTTTTTTTAATTTCACTA
This sequence comes from Sequoiadendron giganteum, assembly GCA_007115665.2. Taxonomy (NCBI): domain Eukaryota; kingdom Viridiplantae; phylum Streptophyta; class Pinopsida; order Cupressales; family Cupressaceae; genus Sequoiadendron; species Sequoiadendron giganteum. The sequence goes on from CM021104.1 coordinate 484,202,642, forward strand.
ATTAAAATCATTCTTTTAAAATAAAAATATATATCCATTTATTTTCTTTAAAAAAAATAATAATTAAAACTATAAACTACATTAATATTTCTACATTTTATAATTTTACATCATTTTAAAATTTAAAACATGTTATCTGTGATCCCACAATAGTGGTTTACAATTTTTGGCCAAACTGGACACTGAAATTATTATTTTTAACTAAATCTTCACATTTGGGCACCTATAGTGGCTAAATCGTGAGGAATTTGAAGATGATGCAAAATAGTCTCATAACATTTTGTCTGTAGATTCTAAAATTTTTTTTTTCAAATTTTTTGGAATAAGATTGCACTTTTTTTTCGATCTCCCACAAAAACTAGGTTTTTTTCAGAAAATAACATTTTAAAAAAGTGATGCTCACCATATACAACATAAATTTTTTTGTATGAAGGATAAAATTCTAATTTTTTCAAATTTATTTTTGTAACTACGATATCTAGCACTTTCATTTGGTATCATAGTTTTTTATTGAATATTTTTTCCTTAATAGAGTTTCAAAGTCAAACCAATTGCAATTCAGACATAGGCAGACTGTATACAACATAACTTTTTATGTATGTATCGAAATTCAATTTTTTTTTTTTTAATGGATCAAGGACATCAATACCCAAGATGAACATATTTTAAAAAAATATATTTTGATAATTTTCTATTTTTCCACATGTGCAAAACAAAGAGCTTGATTTTCGGTGAAAACCCTATGTTTAATAAAACTAAAAAAACACATACATAATAAAACCAAAACATATTAAAATTATATTTGTGGGATAGCTCATTTTGAGGACTACCATAATCATTTGAAATAATTTTTAAATGAATTCATTTGATCCCCCAAAAGTTAAATTAAAAGTGATTTTTATCAGCATTTTGATAGGTGTAAAGGAGACTCATTTATAGGTATGGTTTAAAACTAGAAAGGTTCTATCCAAGGGGGTTTGATCTAAGTTGGTTTGATCAAACCCTCTTCAATTTGAATCCTTAAAATGAAAATTTGAAAGGCTTAAATCATTATATTTTCTAAAAATATGTGATTTCAGCTAAAATCAGTTCCTCTCAGAAATTGTAAAATAAGAGGGGGTGGGTGAAATAGTTGTGTATTAAAACCTTCAAACCCTTATTAATTTATAAACCCTTATTAAGTGTCATCATGAATGTAAACAAATGAAATATCAACACATCAAAAACCATAAACAATAGAATGCCAAATTTTATGTGGAAAACCCTATAAGGGAAAAACCACAATGAGGATTAGCTCACTATATGAATATCAACACTGATTACAAAAGGCTCACTACCAGAAGGGCTCACAACCCAAAGGACTCATTGTCCAGAAGAAGGAAGGCTCACTACCTAGGAAGATCACTTCTTCTAGAATACAAGAGAATAGAGAGAGACTATTACAAGGAGGCTCACTACTTCTAAGAAATAGGAGAATCCACCACAACCATCCAAAACCTTTGGCTAACTGCCTCCAACAACTTTTGGCATGCTAAAATGTAGATACATTCTTCTCACTACTTCCAATAGTCATGGGTGCTCATGCTCACACTTAGATCACAACACTTGATCACACTTACATCATTTCACACCACCCATTCCATCACACACTTCTCTAAAAATTGAGCATGTATATATATCTTTTGTAACCATGAATAACGTTGTCCAATTCAGCTTCAATGAAATGTATGCACCTCAAGCATGTAACCACCAAATAGGTCAGCACCAAACAATTTCATAGTAGATCATGCACCAAGGGTTAATCATGACCTAATTCTACACCAAGATGCTACACCAGGCTTCCACAATCCACAAAGCACATTTGTAAATAGTGCTAGCATGCCAGGTTGGTCTTAACAACATAGAATCTACCAAGAAACCAAATTCACACTTCACCAAGTCCAAAAAAATCCTACAAACCACATAGCAACATTACTCAAAATTTTAGAATATTCCAACACCAATAGAATATTCAAAATCATTGATGAAAAAAAATGAAATTGAAAACTCTATCACTTGTGCAACTAGTCATACTACAATTGAGATACAATTCATGAACTAGGCTTATGAAATAACTAAACACCAAACCATGTAAGGGAAGATAGATACAAGCATCATTAGTACATTCCAAAATTTTCAAGACAAGAAACTTAAACATGGAGATATGCAGAGCAATTCCATTTCTCCCAGATATCCCTCTTAGACACTATTGAACACATCTTCTACTGCTGCACGATCTAGAACATGAAACTCTAGATTGTTGATTGAAATTTTTTTCCTTTAGATGATATACACAAAATAACTCTATAATTCCCAAAGAAGGAATAATCGATCAACAATAGTTGGAGAGATTTCCATTGCATTGGTGATCTTCCTCTGAATTTTAATTAAGGTACAACTTCCTCTTCTGATAAAATTTTGATTTTTAAAAAATATGAAAGCAAAGCTATGCTTGTGACTTGAAAGAAAGAAAGGAAAACTAAAATCTACCCATACCCATATCACTGTTAATGAAGCAATATTCGACCTCAAACACACTAATTATTTGTTTCTGGGTAGGTTCTTGAAATAATTCTAAGTCTTCCTTAAGTTATAAAAATCTACTCATATGCCGTCTTGCTGAATAAATTTAAAAGCACCTTAATTTGCTCATTAACCCCTTCCTATTTTTATGAATAGTACTTAGGAAAGTACCCACAACTTTTAACTTGAAAACAACAACACAGATGCAAAAGTTCTAGGAACCCTATTGGGAATTGACAAAGGTTTCTAAACTTCGTAATACATCACTAAGTCTCTTAATTTTTTTGATCTTTTCCCATCTAGTTCACTTTTTCGGTCACATAGTCATTTTGAAAACTTCTTGATTGACTAACTAACACAAAAGAATTTAAAGATTAATCTTGTCAGGTGATAAATAAGTAATAAAACTTTGTCAATTTTCAACATAAATTTGAAAAATTGCTTGAAAACTAACAAAGGAAAACTTTTGGTTTAGCTAAGTACTTGGAGGGGATTTTTCTTTTTTCTAAAAAAAGGGGCAACTAAAAATGATGCCAACAACTAGCTCTGGCTAGGGATGACGACTATGAAGGATGAAGATACGAACCCAGACTCAATTTTTTCTACACCAATCCCTTATCCATTGGTAACAGAGTCATGATCATGCATTAAAGGACCACACACACCAAAAGCGGGACACACACCAAAAACAAGCCAAAACCCAAAAGTAGAATAACAAAAAGGAAAGTAAACCTATTTACAAGGTAGGGAAACCTACCAACTACACAAACCAAAATCTGTTATACATATACATTGAAAAGAGGAAATTATGATCCATGATGGCTAAGAGAGGTAGGCCCCTTTGTCCTAATTGCAAATTTAAAAGTACTAACTGAATAAAAAATAACTTAGATAGCAAAGGGTTGCTTGCACTATTCCCTTGCATGTTTGGGTCAACTTCGGAATGAAAAGGCCCCAAGTTATATCTTTAGCCGCTTCTCTTGTTAGGGTATCCTTCAAGGGAGTCATCCCAATGATTGCAACAAATGAGATAAACCTTCTTGGGGGTCAATTATCTAGTGAGGAGGAAACATAAACCATCTCATTCTTCTTGTTCAATGTAGCCACATCATCACTTAGAATAATCTCTACAAGGACTGGAGGCCCATGTGCATTTTTGGAATTACTCACTCCTCCTTCCAAACTATAGAAAAATGCAACCTTCATCGAGATTTGTTGTTTGTTGGGAAACTCTGACGTCTCCTTTGCAAGAGAGTCTCCCAATACATAATTTCAGGAGTAGGAATTTCTTCTCCTTTTTTGTGCTTCAGACTAAGAGAATGCATAACTTCTAGCCTCTTCCCATCACTTTTCTTAGTTCCTTCTTCATTCCAATTTTTTTGAATGGGCTGTCTCAAAGATACTAATTTACCTAAACCTAAAGATTAGGTGGTTGTCCAACATTATTTTGTGTCAAGTTAGTGACATTGTGATAAGGAAGATCTTATTCATCCTCTAAGCTATCAGAATTTATTTTTTGGTCCTAAGATTTCAACTTAAACTTCACTCTCACTTCCCACCCTAAGTGTGCTTGTAAATTATCCTTGATGTGAAATGGTAGGGTCTAAGGAATTGGTCTTGTAGAATTCATCACCACTTAACACTTTGAGAACTTCCCTCATAATGTGATTTCAATTAGGGAAAGATTCATCTTCTAGATGTTCAAGATGTCATGACAAATCTTTATCTGTTCTTATGGCCTCTATCTTTACTGCTTCAAAATAAACAATGCCTCTTCTTCTTAGGACAAAATAAATTTCAAGAGGAAGGGAATGCATGAAGGAGGCTATCAGATTGGACCAGATAGGCCTATTGGAGCATGGAATTCATTCCAAGATTCTCGTGAATCTATCAATGAAGCTTCTGATATCCTCACCTTCACTTTTCTGCATATTTAAAAGAGACCTCAAAAGTGTTGCTACATCAACCACTATCTTGAATATCTTAATAAATTTCCCTCTCAGAGTGTTGAAATTAGTAATGCAATCATCATCAAGCCATTTGAACCATTCTATTGCTCGACCTTCCAAAGATGTAACAAAAAGTTAAACAGCCACATTTTCTTCAATAATTCCAGAGATAGCACATGCAGTAGAATAGGCATGTTCTTGTGCGCCTTCCCTAGTATATTTCGGGAAATGTTCCCTTGATCCTTCAGGAAGGGGAGAATAACTTAATGTCAAGGGTCCAAAATTGGGTCTCCATGGCTATTATGAAGAAGAAGCCATCAAAAGAGATTGTGAATGAGGAGGTAGGGTTCTTTTTGATAGAGTCACCAATCTCTAAGAAGATATAATATCTTGATTCCAATCAATTATGAGGTGGATAATGCATGATCTTGATCCTTGAAAACCACTTGACCATAGGTCTTGGTAGGGGTTGTGCATGTTCTTCTTCTTCTCCAAGCATGAAGCTTACTCTCATATATTCCATCGTGCTTCTCCAATATCGCCACATAAGAGTATTCAATTGAGAGATGATGTCTTCTTGTTCCAATGTAACCAAATTTAAACCTAGTTGCAAAACAAGAAAGTTGTTTTCATGTGGCAACACCATCCTTTCTCATGATATGGATAAGATGACTATGAAAGTCTTCACACAATCCCCAATAGAGTCACCAAAAATATGTTAGTTGATAGTTTTTTCCTTTAGATGATGAGCACAAAATGACTCTATAATTCCCAAAGAAGGACTAATCGATCAACAACAATCGGAGAGATCACCATTGCATTGGTGGTCTTCCTCTAAATTTTAATTGAGGTACAACTCCCTCTTTTGATAAAATTTTAATTTTTTAAAAATATATGAAAGCAGGGGTATGCTTTTGACCAGAAAGAAGGGAAGGAAAATTAACATCTACCCATAGCCATGAAATAGATGTGAAGGAAAAATGGTTTAAAACTAAAGAAACTAAATTCAATGTTGAAAATGAACTGGAAAACAATTAATATTGTAGCTCATAGACCAGACTATCAGAGCTTGCTGACTCAACTCAATAAAATCTTAACATTTGATACAAATAAATGAATCAGACACCACTAAAAAAAAAATTCTCATAGGGATTCTCAAAGGATTACGATGGTGGCTGCAAGTATTGACATGAGGGATGAGTAGACAAGTGTTCGCAGGTCTAATAAACTAGTGCAACATAAAAAAGGAGGTTCAGGTTGATGAGATTTATAGTAGTTCAAAGTAGGATGAAGGCTGGGAGGAGAGCAAGTAGGACACAGTTGAGGAGATTGAAGAGCATGTGGAAGGACCAAGTCTCTTCCTTGAGTTGAATAGGATGATTTAGGAGGAATCCACAACAAACCTCTCCAATCATTAGACTTAGGTGGAGGAGACTAATAGGGTGGAAGCTACCAAAGAAAAAGATCCCAACAACTTGTATACTATGTTGCTAAACTAGAAAGAAAGTTCATAAGGTTGACTCGATTCATGATCAAAATCATCGACCGCTTTTTTGTCACTCTGTTAGTGGTGTTGAAAGAGGATGACGACAAGAATATTGTGGAGGTTGAATCCAACAACAATTGGGTTGGGGATGATGTTCTGAAAATCCTTGTGGAGGAGTGGGAGGGCATAGCTAGGTGATGGGGGGTGTGTGGTTTGCTGTCGGGTGGGTTATCATTTTGTTGTTTATCTACTATATTTGTATTTGGATATTATGTTATTACTAGTTTTTGTCTTTTGATCTAAACTTTGGCCCTTGGGGCTCCTCATGTTAAGGGTACCACACCCTGTAAATGTAGCTTATATTATCAAAAACACATCCTCATAGGGAAGGAATATCCAAATTTTCATCTAAGATCACAAATTAATTCATAAACATTAGTATCTAACTCATAATTTACTACACACAGACAATAAACATTCACAACAATATATTAAAACTATAAAATTGATCCTTCTATTATGACCAATTCTCACTCATGCATCAAAATGCAAGGGGATCAAGATATCAGATCCCTACAATATCTAATGAAGGGATATTTAAAATTTTACATCATAATGATTGGGATTTCTTGGAAATTGATTCTTGAACACCAATCGCCATTTCGCCAAATAAAAGGTTGTCCAGAAACTGACTAATTCTCATCAGATTATAACAACATAGTCATTAGTTGCTAATTTTAAGGGTGGTTATGATTACATCGCCATTTTTATCAATATGATGGGAGAATGAATAATTTTTTGCTATAAGTAGGCCACGTGGCCTACTCCCATTTTGAATGTTTTCCACCTTCAAATTTTTATGAATTTTGGCAATCCACCTAGGATTGCTTACATGCAATTTCTTTAAATGTAGAGGATTTCATCAATGTTTGAATCTCATTCACTAAACTACCATCACATCACCTTGTCGAGTTCATTGATTTTGAGGCAATTTGGATGTACTTTTAGCATTAATTTCCTTCAAGATAACTCTACTATCTTTCTCTCTCCGGGCTTCTATAAATCAACTTCATCACTATTTACTTGCATAATGTTAATTTTTTCTTCAAGCATGTCAAGCACATCAAGTGCTAGAGCTCCAGAGATTAGAGGATTTTTTTTGTTCATTGAGAGGGTATAGTGAAACATTGTTTGTATGTTGGTCATAGACCAACTTAGGAAAATATTCCTAATCCAAAGTGATGTGGAAGAGGATGTTATTTGTAAGATCATCAACGAGCACTTTATGTCCTAGATTCATGTTCACAATTCTAGTTTGCTTGAGAATTTACTCTATAACATCATATGCACCTCTAGGAGTTTCAAATGGGGGTTATGATCTACTAAGCATCTAGTTAGACCATGATATATTATATGCATTGAAGATTCCATGATAGGTCTTTCTATTCATCTAAGTGTGGTCTTGGTTGGTAATGCAATCTACATTGCATCTGCACTGCGTAACAAGCAAGTTATTCAAATAATGGCATTGTTGCATGCTAGAATGGAGCCCAACAACATGGAGACCTTTTCCAACTTAATTTTTAATGAGAACTTCTTCTCCTATACACAAATCGAGTGTATGCAAGAAGTTATTGAGTCCATTAGGGTGCTCATCTTCACTCTCTATGCCTAAGACCCCTATTCTACTAAATCTCTCTTTTTGTGATGATGAAATATAGATGTTTTATGATAAATTTATAAATAAATATATCTATCTTTTTGGCTTTTGAAATGATCTATGTTATGGGAATGTCTTGGGATTTTTTATTTATTTTATGTTCATTGCTTTCATGTGTTAAGCTTTTCACTTTATGCTTATATATGTATTTCTCATGAAATCTTTATTTCTATAAGTAGCTTCTGTTTCTATAAACATATCACTATTAATGAAGCAATATTCAACCTCAAATGCACTGATAATCTATTTCTAGGTAGGTTCTTGAAATACTTCAGAGTCCACCTTAGTTATGAAAACTTGCTCATACACTGCCTTGACGAACAACTTTAAAAACACCTTAATATGCTCATTAACCCCTTCTTACTTTTACAAATAGTACTTAAGAAAGTACCCACAACTTAACTTGAAAAAAATGGTGGGGATGAAGAAGATTTGGGAACCCTATTGAGAATTGACAAAGGTTTCTAAACTTTGTAATACACTGCCAAGTCTCTTAATTATTTTGATCTTTGCCCATTTGGTTCACTTTTTGATCACATAGTCATTTCAGTAACCACTTGACTGACTAAAAACCTACCACAAAGATTGACATAAAATACTTTAAAGATTAAGCCTTTCAGGTGAGAAAGAAGTTCTAAGACTTCATTAGTATCTAACATAAGTTTAAAAACTTGGTTAAAAATCGATAAAGGAAAGCTTTTGGTTTAGCTAAGTACGTGGTGGGTTTTGTCTTTGTTTTTAAAAAAAGAGGTGACTGAAAATGACATTGACATGGATATAACACCTTCAAAGGATTCTAATCATCACATCCAAATCACACAAGCACAACTTCAAGAATGAAGAAATGTGGAGCACAACATAAAACACATCCTTTTCACCTTGTACACTCCATACAAATTTTCTCAAAAGCACTTGGAAACCAAGTGACCTTGTTGCATTTGCAACACCTTCTCAACACCACAAAAACCTTATCATCATGACTATACTAGAGGTTAACATCAATGAAATAATAGTGCAACCATCTCCCCCTTTTCCATTGATGGCAACACCTCTTGAAAAACCATCAACAACAAAAGAAACATTATATCTCCAACACTCAAGAAACTCTTCCCCTTAATTGGACATATCTCTCTCTCCACTTTTCTTACAATTATTTCCTTGTGTTTTTAATAGTTCACTCTCCCCCTTTGACATCAATGGCAAAGTGAAACACCTACACACTTCACTTCTCTTTCTCTCTCTTTTAGGAACAAGATATGCTCCCTCTGAGTACACCAGCCAAAGACACCACTACCTACTCCCCCTAAGAGGTAGCCTTCATCAGTTTAGGACAAATAATTCATATTGAATTACACCCTTGGATAGATACACCATCTTATTCATCTAGTTGAAGGGATGGGCAATAAACCCTAGCTTGTTTTTGAGATACTCAAATGTATCTTTTGGAAGAGCCTTTGTGAATTTTATTTCTATTTTATCCTTTGTAGGAACATATTCCAAATTTACTTCATTCTTAGAAAATTTCTCTCTTAGAAAGTCATACCGGATAGAGATATTCTTTGTTCTTGAGTGTATGACGAGAATTTTTGAAATATTTATAACACTTTTATTATCACACAAGATAGAGATAGGTTAATCATATGATACTCTAATATCTTTCAATGTCCACTTCATCCATAAAACCTATGTGTAGCAAGATGCATCAACAATATATTCTACCTCTGCAGTATATAATGATATTGAATGTTGCTTCTTACTCAACTAAGAAACTAGTCTATTTCCAAGGAAGAAAGTGCCTCCACTTTTACTTCTTTTGTCATCTGCACAACTTGGTGAATCTGCATCTATATAAGCACTCAAGGAGAAGTCAGTATCCTTAGAATACTATAGACAATAGTTTGGAGTGCTCTTCAAATATCTGAATATCCTTTTGACTATTTCCACATGTGATTCTCTAGGATCTTCTTGAAATCTTGCCACAAGACATACTACATGCATGATATCTGATCTAGTTGTAGTTAGATATAGTAATCCACAAATCATGGATCTATACTTGGTTTGATTTATCTTAGGAGATTCATCATTTTTTATCAATTTAAAACTAGTAACCATGGGAGTACATATTGGTTTAGAGTCCTCCATTCAAAACTTCTTTAACATTTCCTTAACATATTTTTGATTGTATAATGAATATAACTTTTTTTGATTAACTGATTTGTATCCCAAGGAATAAAGTCATCTCCCCAAACATTGACATTTAAAACTCATTTTTCATCTCCTCTGCAAAAGTTTTACACATTACTTCATTTCCTCCAAAGATTATGTCATCAACATACATAACCATTATTTGAATTTGATCGAGCTCTTAACTTTTAAGTAAATGTTGCTATTTGAAGTACCCTTTTTGAATCCCTGCTGTAATAAGTACTTGTCCAATCTTGCATACTAGGCTCTAGGAGCTTTTTTGAGCCCATATAATGCTTTTTTCAACTTGCAAACCATGTTAGGGTCTTCTAATAACTAAAAACCTTCCAATTATTCAATATATACCTCTTCTTCTAACTCACCATTCAAAAATGTAGTCTTTACATCCATATGATATACTTTGAAGTATTTATGTATTACAAAAGCCAAAAACATCCTAATAGCTTCCATTCTTTTTACTGAAGAAAGTTTCTCTTCAAAATTTACTCCTTACACTTGTGAGTAGCCTTTACACAAGTGTAACTTTTTTTATGATAACTTATCCATTCTCATTCAATTTGTTCTTGAAAACCCATTTAGTTCCTATCACATTCTTGTTTTTTGGTCTTGGGACCAATTCCCATGGTTGATTCTCCTCAATATGCCTCAACTCTTCTTCCATACCTTTGATCCAATTTTCATCTTTTAAAGCATTCAGTAACTGTTTTAGGTTCTACTTCAAAAAGTAAACAAAATTTTACATGTTCCTTTATCATAGTAGCTTTTCTTCTTGTCAACACACCTATTTTTGTCTCTAATTATTTGATCGTCAAAATATTTTTTTTGCACATACTTAGGAGTCTTAGGATTTTTTTCTGGAGTTTCTTCCTCTTTCACTAGAATCTCCTTTTCTTTCTCTTCTTATTTTTATTCTTCTCTGCAAGGGGGTTCATCAGATTCATATCCTTCTATCAATGCTGAGCTATGGTGTGATTTTTCATCCACTTTGACACTTGCACTTTCAACTATCTTCTTTAGCCTTTTAGTTTTTTTGTAGCACATGTATGCCTTGATCTTTGTAGAATATCCAAGAAAATTCATTCATCTAATTTTGCATCAAAATTTTCTAATTTTTCTTCTTCCCTCTTGATATCAAATTTACTTCCAAACACTCTAAAATATTTCACAGTAGGCGTTTTTTCATACCATAGCTCATAGGGGGTCTTTAACTATTCACTCTTGCTTGAAATTTGTTGAGAATGTAACCTACGGTATGAATATATTCTCTCCAATAGAAATATGGTATATTTTATTCTTTCAATAGGTTCTTGTTGCTTCTTGAATTATCCTATTCTTCCTCGCCAAAAGCTCATTCTACTATAGAGTTCTAGGAGCTGATAAATGTATTTTTATCCCATGATCTTCACAAAAACTATTAAACTCATTAGAGGTGAACTCACCACCTCTTTAAGACCTCAAACACTTGATTTTAAAATCCATTTCATTCTCAACCATAAATTTAAATTCTTTAAACTTATCTAGAGCTTATGTTTTTTCTTTGAGAAAGGTCACCCAGGTCATTCTATAGTAATCATCTATTAACAACATAAAATACCTATCACCTTAAGAGATTTTTGTTCTAGTATATCCACATAGGTCTGTATGAACCAACTCCAAAGGTCCTATAGTAAAGTATTACTTAGTTTTGAACCTCTTCTTTTTCTATTTTCCAAACTAACACTCTTTGCAAATTACATTGATAGGCTTTGCAATTCTTGGCATGTCTCTCACAACATGACTAGAGTTGATCTTCACTAGGCTATAAAAAATGATATGACACATTCTTTTGTGCCATAACCAACTTTCATTGATTTAAGTCATAAAGCACTTACCACCAACACCTTTGAGCTAGTAAAAATTCCCTTATGTCCTCATTCCTATAGCAACCAAAGTTTTTGAGCTTCCTTTTATGATTTCACAACTATCATCCTAAAACACTATATTGTATCCTCTACTACACATTTTTCCTACACTAAGAAGATTATGTCAGAGACCCTTGATATAAAGAACATCATCTGTCTTATTCTTTCCATCAAAACTAATTGAACCTTTTCCAAAGATCTTAGTAGATGTGTCATCACCAAAATTAACAAGACCACCATCATACTTCTCAAGTTTAATAAACTTACTCTTATCACGTGTCATATGATTTGAAAATTCACTATCAATTATCTAGTATTTTATCTCCTCTCTTGCATGAATGGTATTCAACATAGTTCCTTTGATACTGTGACCTATTTCTAGAGTAGTTTTCTTCACACATCTTTCAAGGTTAGTAGAATTAGATCCAAAATTCAAAGCCATGAACAAGCATTCATAAATTCCATCATCTAGATAGTCTATTTCCCCATCATCATATTTACCATTGTCTTTAACATAATAACTCTTCTTGAAAGATTTACCTTTATGATATATATGTTTGTCATTTGAAACTTTTTCTTGACATTTTGAAGCATAATTACCTATCTTACCATAATTGAAATACTCAAAGGGTAACTTACCTCTATGTTTTCTAGTGCCCTTTTCCAATCTTCGTACACAATTTTCTTCCACTTCATCAAGATCATCCAAATTAGATTCATCATTCCTCTCTTTCTTGCTGACTTTAAAATCATTTTCTTTCCATGAAGTATCTTTGTCAAACTCTCTTAATTCAAAATTAGTTAATACACCAAACAATTGATCTTTAGAATATCGATCCATATTCTAAGTGTCCTCAATAGTAAAATAATTAGCACTATAAGATTTAGAAAGGGTTCTCAATACCTTTTTCACAATTTCACATTCCTCCAGTTTTCCACCAAGACTGTTGATAGCATTGACAATTTCATCCACCCTTAACATGTAGCCTACAATAGCTTCATCCTTTTACATCCTTAGGGTTTCAAATTTGGATTTGAAATTTTGTATCTTTTCTTTCTTGACCTTAGCATCTCCTTCATAAATGCTCTTCAACTTCTCCTAGACCTCCTTAGCAGTTTTGTAGCTTATCACCTTCACAAGTTATGAATCAAAAATCCCACTCAAAATAACATTTCTTGCTTTTCCATTATTCTCCTAATCCTTGATACAATCTTCACTTGTCAGAGGAGTATTAGGCATAGTATATCCATCTTAAATTGATTTTCATACACCAAACCCTAATGAGACAAGAAATACTTCCATCCTTTCTTTTCAAAAGGAATAATTTGTTCCATCGAACATAAGGACTTTGAAACCATTCTTGTGTGCCATATGGATCTACCTCAAGCGGTTAAGATTTTTCCAAGGAACCTTTTCTCTGATACCAATTTTTAGACACATAGGACAACTAAGAGGGGGTCGTTGAATTAGTTGTGCATTAAAACCTTCAAACCCTTATTAAGTATCAATATGAATGTAAACAAATGAAAATATCAAAACATCAACAACCATACATAATAGAACACCATATTTAATGTGGAAAACCCAATAAGGGAAAAAATAGGGTAAGGATTATCTCACTATATGAATATCAACACCGATTACAAAAGGCTCACTACCCAAAGGACTCATTGTCTAGAAGAAGGAAATGATCACTACCAAGGGCTCATTGCCTAGGAAGATCACTTCTTCCAAAATACAAGAGAATAGAAAGATATTGTTACAAGGAAGTTCACTACCTTAGAGCAATAGGAGAATCCACCACAACCATTCACAACCTTTGGCTCACTGCCTCTAGAAACTTTTGGCATACTGAAATATAAACACCTTCTACTCATTGCTTCTGATATTCTTAGGCATTCATGCTCACACTTAGATCACAAAACTTGATAAAACATACATCATTTCACACCACCCTTTCCATCACACAATTCTCCAATAATTGACCTTGCATATATATCTTTTGCAACCATGAATAAGCTTCTCCAAGTTGGACTCAATGAAATGTATGCACTTCAAACATACAACCACCAAATAGGTTGGCACCAAACACTTCCACGATAGAAAGAAGTGAAGGCGAACCACACCAAGGGTCAACCAAGACCCAATTCTACACCGACATGATACATTAAGCTTCCACAATCCATGAAGCACATCTGCAAATAGCACTAACATGCTAGGTTGGTCAAATCAATATTAACGCTACCAAGCAACCAAATTCACACTTAACTAGGTTTGAAGGCATATTACAAACCATGTAGCAACATTCATAAATTCTAAAATATTCCAACACTAATAAATATTCAAAATCATTGGTGCAAACACATGAAACTGAAAATGTTATCACCATGTGCAACCAATCAAACTGCCATCAAGATACAATTCATGAACCATATTGCAGAAGAATTGAACATAAAACCATCCAAGGGAAGATAGATACAAGCATCATTAGCACATTCCCTGATTCTCAAGAGAAGAAACTTTAGTGTGAAGAAACACAAAGAAATTCCATTTCTCTGAGATATCCCTCTTCACAAGCCAAACATTGTCAAACACATCTTCTACTATCGCAAAATCCATAACTTGAAACTCTAGATATGGAACCTTAAAGGGTTCTGATCATCATGTAGTGCCCTCCACAATTCACCCATTTTCGAGATTTGATAAATTTTGATTTGGGTTGTTTGGTTTAAATTTGTTTTTTTTAATCAAGGTATTAATTAGATTATGATCTAACAAGAATTTTGGATAATTTTATATATATATATATTTATGAGTGATTATGGTTTGTAATAAATTAAATTTTGAGAAGATATTAATTTAAAATAAAATGATATAAATGATAAATAGTAAAAGAAACTAAAGGTGAAAAGTTTTCGCAATTACATGCATTGGTTGAAATTGGAAAAAGTGGGAAGAAAGTGGAAGGAATTAGGAAGTCATTTTCATGCAATGACATGCGTCGTGCTATTTTGGGAAAATGGAGTCAACATTCTAATTCTGGTTTTTTTTTTTTTTTTTAAGATTTTTGGGGAATCAACCGCATGAGGGGGGGATGAGAAAATCATAAGGGCTGCATGCTAAAAAATATTCTGATAATTGCTTTGCATGGGGGAAATAGTTGCTATCTTTACCAGGGAGTCATGGCTCGAAGGTCTCTCTCTCTCACATCATTTGAATTCTAAGCCGTCTTCATGCAATACTTTTCTCTGGGCTCGATAGATCAGAGACTTCTTCATGATACCATGATTTCTAAAGGAATCCTCTTGCCACCGAACTTTCACTCCATAGTTGGTCACTCAAGACCTCAACAATATACATGGCTTTTGTCTTTACAATGTGTGTCAGTAGATTATCGAAAAGATCCCTCTTCAAGAAGCCAAATCCAGTGGATCAGTTATGTGGTTTAATTTCATTTCATTTTATTCAAGTGAACTTCATCAAGGAGGGTTGAATGATCGATAGATGATTGCATTACATCATGCCCTTATCACAAAATCCTTGCTTATGATTTTTCAGTTTTCGTATATGATTGAATTCGAGAGGGTTATATGTTTTTTTTATAATGCATCGTATAGCGTTTCAATAGCTTATTGTGGTTTTCACGACCTGCACAAATTTCTTAAACATTTCTTAATACCTGCATGCATTTGGTTTGTGTTTATTTGCCATATAAGTGAATCTTGACCTGAAAATTAAGCGAGTTGTAAATAGTAATCACATCTGCACGTGTTATCCATCTTTCTCATACTTGGTAAGAGTTCATTTGGCTTGTTGATGTTTCCAAATATGTTTCACGACTAGTAGATGGCCATATCTTTGTTTTTTGCAGAGGCTCTTATCTAGCTCCCTCAAGCTGCAAGTATTTGAATATACTTACCTAGCTTGAAGATAGATCTACGAATTGCTAACCACATTTGTATGAAAGTTTTTAAAAGCCTTTTCTATAAATCCTAGATGTTTCCATCTTAATATCATCTCATTCTCATGTCTTGTCTAAGCTTCTTTGTTCTGCATGTAAATCGACACTCAAATATTGCCTTCACACCAATTTTTTAGCTTGCATGTTAGTCTAGGCACTTGCAACCTAATTTCTTTATCTAAGCTTGATTATCAAGGCGAGATTTTGCCACTTTTAATCTATGACCTGTTTTTGCACAGAGTTTCGAAGACATAGGAGACCGTTTGATTTCATCATTTAACATAATTACCCTTGCAGATTGAAACAACTTCATTTGCATGCTGGAATAACGTGTACCCTGAGGAGGTGACATAGGTTATAAGCTTAATTCACTGTAATTTATTATTACTGGATATTTGTTACTACACACTTTAGTATAGTGCAAGCCCATTTTCTTCTGATTGTTTCACTTAGCATCACCAATATCCTCCAAGAGAATACCACACCTATTTGAAAGATGGAAACGATTCACATCTATTAGAATAGTTTCTCTTGCAACAAAATTGGACATGAATTTATACGTAGCGTGGCAATCCGATCATACTCGGAGGTTCTTAACAACTTTCATGGTTGTACAAGGGCCATGTTTAACAAACCTAATGCAATTGCTAACTTTTCACTCTAGCGGCAGATAAATATTCTATTTTCTTCCTTCCCTGTCGCGCGCCTTCCTCCACCGTCTTGGCTTTGGTCTGTACAAATCTTCTTAGCATATCAGGGTTATAAGACTAGGTTCATACACGCCCTGACTATGCTTCTTCTTATTGCTTTTTATATGACCCGGTTATGATTGTGCTGGTTAGAAAGTGAATCTCTCTTTTAATTCGGATTTACTGTAGTGTAATCAGCAGGTTGATATTATGTGTCTTGGCTTCTGGAGGTCGTTACAGTTTTATCAACTCTTATGTCCGTCATCCTTGCTTCCCATTTAGTACTCACGTCTCTGCATTTCCTAATCCACTGGCGTATTGGTTCTCTTCCATGTTACTTCCATGACATAGTGTTGTGGCCAAACTATATCCTTTCCACCTAATTTCTTCACTGCCAGTCTTTTCAGAACAAGAATGTGAACAAAAGGTTAGAGCTATCACATAGATTAGCAATAATTTATCTGTTTTCTTTTAGATCTCTCTAGTTGACATTACAAACACCATCGTATTTTTTCTCAAGTCCAAAGTGGGGTGTCTCGCACGTAGTAACTATCTTAATTGTACTGGTAGCTTTATTATGATATATGAGAACTTATATTGAAATTAAGATTCAACAATATATTTGCATATGCATATGAGAATATATGTATAAATATGAAGCTCTTAATATAATTTGATGAATATTGGAATATCATGTTCATAAATTTGATTAAATTTATTATTATAAAGAAATTTAATTGTATTGATAGTTGACATAAAAAATAATAAGTTTAGCTTGGAAATTTAGCGAACATCAATTATATACGATCTCTTATAATTGACTATAAAGACAATTTATTTGATAGAGATATTAATGTTAATAAAGAGAGTGTACCTTGTTATTATGGAATACAAATTATATAAGAATAATATGATAATATATTATTTTGTTGAGTTAGAAATCTCTATAAAGAAAATAAAACTTACGAATTGAAAGTGTAGTAACTAAATGACTATAATCATTTTTTAGATATACTAGACAATATAAAATATTTATGTTAGATAAGAATATGGAAGTATGGGTTCTGAGGGTGATCCCACAATAATGGGTTACACTTTTTGGTCAAACTTGACATTTTAATCAACATTTTTCACCAGATCTTCACTTTCTTACACCTATAGCAGCTAAACCATTAAGAATTTGAAGATGAAGCAAACTAGTGATTTGTGAGATTTTGTGTATAGATTGTAATTATATTTTAAAAAAAAAAATTAAAAAAAAATTGTGAATCATTTTATGTAATTTTTAATAACTTATTTTTTCTACAAAACAACATTTTTAAAAAGTGATGTTTACTTCGGCCCACATAACGTTTTTTATAGAAAGGATACAATTCTAATTTTTGAAATACAAATTTTTCACCCCAATATCTAGTGCATGAATATTTTTTCATAATTGTTTGTTGCATTTTTTTTAATTAATTTTCCAATTCAGAGTAATTATAATTTGAACAGAGGTGTACTTCGACCCACATAAATTTTATCGTATGCATTTGAATTAAATTATTCTTTTTTTGTTGGAATTAGGACATCAATACCTAGTGCACATGTATTTTTTAGAAATTTTTTTCTCTATTTTCCTATTTTTTCGTATGTGTGAAATAAAGATCTTAATGTTCGTTGAAAATTCTACATTCACAAGAAATACAAAATAAATATAATAATCAAATTAAATATATTTAAAATTATAGTTTATGGGAAGCTTATAATAAGGGCTACATTCTTGCAAAACATAAATTTTGAATGACTTCATTTGATCCCCCAAAAGGTATATCAAAAGTGGTTTTTTATTAGCATTTTGATAGGTGTAGAGGAGACTCTGTTATAGGTATGGTTTAAATCTAATGGGGTTCTATCCAAGGGGTTTTGATCTAAGGGGGTTTGATCAAACCCTCTTCAATTAAAATCGTTTAAATAGAACCTTTAAAGGCTTAAATCATTATATTTTCCAAAAATATGTGATTTCAGGCAAAAATCAGGATGTCCCAAAAAGTGTAACCCATTATTGTGGCAGCACCCTAGAATGGGAATTAAACTATTTATGTTAGATATAAATGAAATTTGGAAATCAAGTAAGAGAAAAATAATTTATTTATATATAGAGATTTAGATAATTAATAGAGTGGTTTAAAGAAATAAACTTGATGATTGGAATGCTGATTGCTTTTAAGGTTATTTGACAATTAAAATTGTATATTACTCATAAGTGAATCCACATTTACATAGTTTGAATACTTAAGAGTTAAATGACAAAGAATTAGAACTGAAAGACATTTTAGTCTTCTAACAATGTCTCATCTAGTAGATTTTTGTGAGATTCTTTATTTGATTAAAGGATGTGTATCACTACATGGGTTGTGAATGCCTTCCATGGTCATGATTAATTGATTTGATTATTGAATATTCTTTCTTTTAGAATTATTTTGTGGGTAAAGTTCCATGTGTTATTTGTTATTTTATAGTGATTATTTTTATAATACCTAAAAGTTGGCTAGTGAAATTATTTTGACTTAGATAGGAATATAACTAGAAATTAATACATGAAATTAATGTTAAGATGGAAAATATAGCAATTTTAGAAATGGGTTGATATGTTTATTGGTAAAAATAATAATATAAACCAAATCGAGGTAATCCAAAAGATAAGAATTAAGTGTGATACTTATTTTTATTTATTTGTTATGAATCCAAACTTAGAAGTGAGTATGATTAGTGGAAATATTATGGAATGGAAAGTAAAAGTTTTAGAATTATTGTAGGTATTTAAAAGTGCAAAGAAATAGAAATAGAAGTGCGAAGTTAGGAAAGAGATAAGAATAAGTAGAAATATTTTATGTATGTTTTATTATTATTATTATTTAAGTTACTTAGCCATGTGATAATTATTTTAAAATTTATTTCTTATATGAGGAAAGGATATTTCTGCTTTCTGAAATAATTGATTACGTTAGATAAATAATAGAAGAAAATTGAATTATTTATATATATATAATTTAAATATTGCTAAATGAGAAAGTTTGATTATTCCCTTGGTGGTTGTGAACACTGAATCTTTTATGTATGCTTATTAGACAAATTGAAGTCCTCCATGTGTGTTATGAATTCGAGGTGTAAATTGAATGATTGCATATTTAAATGGTGAAGTTATCTTTGATTTCTTATTTGTTCAAAAGAAGTGTTATATGATGTTTAGTTTAATATTGTGTGTTGGTTTACCTTTGTTTTGATGTTGATTCATGGGAACCCATGATTTATGCTTGTTTCTTTGTCTTATGTTTTGGGAGATGTGGATGGATATTTTTGTAGCTTCTAGAGGCTTGTGAGAAAGTTTGATTCATTTGGGAACCCTATTGATTTGGTGAATTTGTGGATTCATGTTAATTATGTGGATGGTGGTACCTCCTTGGTTCTTGGTTCATAGTTATGATATGTGTGTTGAAAGTTGGTTCATGCCTCACATGTTGTGTGTTAAGTACACTTGATTTTTGTTATAGGAGAGGAGGTACACCCTTTGCTTGGTTTTGGTTTTGAGAAACCATAGGGAGAGTGGCTCTTCACGGGGGCCGACGCATAAAGAGGTTGTCAGAATATCCCCATGGAAGATTTTCCTTAATAAGTGATAACCTAATTAAAAAACTATTTGGTTGGGATAATCAAACTCATAACAAGACTAATTATGTGCCTCTCCCATGTCATTAGTGCTCTTAAAAGCTAAGGATGGGATGGGAAGACCTGGTTGGTAAGGTCACTACCTTGTCTTCATGAAAGGTAAGTGGCTCCGCATGAGTCACCCAATGGGGTGGCACCTAGAGATAGGCTACCAGGCTAACCATAGATGGAGGTAGCTCCTAGTGTTAGGTAGTCTAGTTAATCCATGTAAATCCATGTGATGATACTCTCCTATTGTACCCATTTTTTTTCCCTTGTTTTGGTTGCGTTTGGGAGTATTGTTGATGCCTATGTGTTATGTGGTTTACTTTTGTTTGAGGTAGTTATTTGTTGGGTTGTGTTAGCCTTGTCTGTTTGACCTTGTTGGATGTTGATCCTTTCTTGTCATCTCCTAGCTCGGGGGGCAGACCTTTGGGTCCACATGGATAGGTAGAACATGCTACACACCCCATTGGGTTCCCAGGTTGTGTTCATGAAGCAAGGAGTGGAAGCAGATGTAGAGATTCCAGAGCTTCACTTGGTTGAAGGTTGTTCTACACTTTGTACCTTGTTATACATTAGTGTATTACTCTTATACTTGTACTCTTCCCGTTGTTATGAGGGAAGAATTTTGTAGGAAATTATTGTATCCTTGATGTGTTGTATCTGTGGAAATATGCTCCACAATTGTATCATTGAACTTTGAATTTATAATGGAATAAAATGATGTATGTATCTTTGGCTTCTCAATTGATTATGGATGGTTGTATGTCATCATTATGTTATCTTGTGAATGTATGCTTCTATCATTTATTCTCTTGGCATTTAGTTTGTAACGATGTTAATTTATTAGGAATGTATTCAAGTAATGCAACCATGTAACCCCATGGGACTAGTTAGGTTTCATTAAGTAATTATCATAATGTTGTACGTTTATCTTATTATGGTTGTTGTGTAGTGTTATCTTTTAAAATAAAATTGTTCTGTCTCTAGTTAGTTTGTTGTGTCCTGTGGGGTTTGCATGGCGGGGCATTACACATCACATCCAAACCACACAAGCACAACTTCAAGAATGAATAAGTACAAATCACATTGCATAACACATCCTTTTCACCTTGTACACTCTTAATACATTTTTTCTCAAAATCACTTAGAAACCAACTGACCTTACCACATCTACAACACCTAATCAACACCACAAACACCTTCTCATCATGACCACAGTAGAGGTTGACATAAATGAAAACACTAATTACAATATAGTGCAACAAAACATAAATGCCACTTTTAGGTGGTTGAATTTGAAAATTTATTTTTGTGTTGATCATTTCCTTTATAAAAGTGTGGCACAATTCTATACTTTTACTCTACAAAAACATCACTAAACATTATGCATATACTTTTTTTATTTCTTCCTAAATGGAGGAATGCTTTTTAATATTCTTGAATCTTCATCATCATCTTTTTGTATGCATCTACCATCACTATAGGATATTATACATAATGGAAGGATGCATAGTCTCTCTCTTTCTCTCATATATGGGGAACATTGATTGTATTTTGGTGATAGAATTAGTCCTTGGGGGTTCATCTTGAGTCCTCCTCCTTTTACTATTACATGTTTATTTACATATTTTCTCTTTTGGAGGGGTTCTTTCCTATGAATTATTCTCCTTTACTCTAACTAGATGAGAAATTTATTTATACATGGATACGTAACATGGCCTTATAATTGGTACCTATCATTCATGAATATTTACATTGTATTATACTCCCTAAGTTTAACTTGGGGGTGTTGGTGTGAATATGGTATAATACCTAGCTATATTCTTATTAGATCCTATTCACACTTACATACTTATGAATTAAGTAATTTAATTTTTGTGTTTTATATCATAGGATTTAGAAACTTTTCATGATCTTAACATGTCTTATGTTTTCATCCTTATATTTATAATAATGATTTATTAATTATATATTATATTAGTTTTCATTTTTTATTTAACGAATTCTCTAGCTTCATAGAATTTCCATAACTTCTCTCTTTTATGAAAGGCTTTTTTAGTTGTAGGCGATCCTTGGAATAATGTGGGGTTGATTGAAAACTCATACACTTGAAATCCATTCTCTTACACCCAACATGTATAACCCTATCATTTTTTCTCCTCTTAAATCTAGAATTGTTGGTGTAAATAGGTGTTTACCTATCTAGGTCCTATTTACATGTTAAGTCCACTTAAGTCCTATGAAGGAATCTTTCTAGATAGTGTTAGTTGTCACTAGATATTATCTTATCTTTTGGCATTGAATACTTGTGTCCTAAGTCATTTACTATTTTTTGAGGTATTTATCTCACTATACAGGATTAAGACACATGCCAAGATCTTGTCTAATCCTATCTCACACTTTTCCTTTATAATAAATGCATCATTTATACATCTTTAACAATTTAAATCAGTTGATTCAATCCAATATATCACTGTAATATTGTGTATTGCATATTGGCCACATATTTCATCCATTATTGTAAATTCATGTTCTTTCTTTTCCCTCTTGTAGAAGGTTCTTTTTTGTTCTTACAAGTGACCCTAGAGGCTTGGGTCATTGAGTGACTCTAACATGGTATCAAATATTCAAAATTGTAAAACCCCTTCTCAATTTTGAAGGTGATCCAAGATTGAGATTTTTCTAGGTATACATTGGGGAAAAGTGGACCTCACAGTTGAGTCTAAAGGCCCCGAAACCCCTATTTTCATATAAAATACTTCATATTTGGGTGAAATTTGTTTTGGGCCCTTTTTGAGGGTTCGGTCGAAATCTACAAATTTTTGTCCATGCAATTGTATGGATTCATATCATCCATACTCAATTGTACTAGGCTTTTTCAATCTACAATTTACTATTAAGGGTATATTCTTGGTATATTCAGATCAAGCATATTATTTTTTGCATCAATGCTCGTTAGTTTAATACTAATCGTCAGCTATCAAATACAATTTTGAAAATTTGTAAAATTAAAATAATTGAAGGTTTAAATTTTTTATTTTAATTTTGTGCTTGCAAGTGGTTGAAATCTAATCCCCCATTGCTCCACTTATGACCATGGGTTTATGGTCTTGGGTATGTAGGAACTCACTGCTCGCCAACAACAACAAAATCTCTACCCGACCACCATCACTAGCAATGCCATTTAATTTTTTAAAACCCTCAACCCTATCAATGGTCATATGGATGATTAGGCACTAAGTGCCTAGGGGTCTAATTTTTCTCCACAAGCCCAAATTAGGTAGTTTTTCAAAACACCATAACTTTTTGCTAGGGTGTCAAAATTTTGCAAACAAGATATCAATAATGAAAGCTAGTTCTGAGCACTTCACGGGTGGCTCAAGGCATTTGTTTTAGATTTTGCCTCAAGTGAATATTATTGTTGGTTGAAGTCATATTTTCCTTTTTGGACCTTCGAGATCATAATTTTTTACCAAATTTTCCAATTTTCATATTTTTACGGTATTAGAAAGGTATTGAGGAAATCTACATTTCTATCCATGTAATTTTTCTAGATTCATCCCTAGGTATATTTTATTTAGATTCGTGCAAATTTGCATTTTAGTTGATTACTTGGACATATTGCAACCTAGAGAAGTTTTCTACTCTTGAATTATTTATTTTAAATGTAGATCATATGGGTGTCTCATGATTGAATAATTATGGGGTAAGCTTGTGTTTTTGTTGGTTTGAGTCTCTTGATTGATCTATTGTGTGAGTAAATTTGAGAATTTTATCATGGCTATCAGAATGCATCCATCAATAATTGAATTGGATAGAGGGAACTATAAGGATTGGTAAATGGTATGATGAAGAATTTTGACTAGATTAACCTCTTGTCCTACTTCTATGAAGTGGTTCCTAAGCCACCAAATGATTGGGAGAATAGAGAATGATATCTTAAGACTAGTTATATTATTGGAACTATATGTCTTAATGTTGATACTAACACAAGGGAGATCCTCTCAC
Organism: Sequoiadendron giganteum; assembly: GCA_007115665.2. Classification (NCBI taxonomy): domain Eukaryota; kingdom Viridiplantae; phylum Streptophyta; class Pinopsida; order Cupressales; family Cupressaceae; genus Sequoiadendron; species Sequoiadendron giganteum. The sequence goes on from CM021104.1 coordinate 484,226,817, forward strand.
ATTTTAATTCTCTTATTTCTTCTTGGATGAAAATTTGCTTCATGTATGGGGATCCAAATGATTATCCACTCCCAGATGATCTTATTTTTTATATGAAAACTCCCCTAGATGATTGTGATAATATTACATATAATGAAGATACATTAGTAGTGCTCAATTATTGGGAAAGTATTGACCATCAGAGGGCCATCATATCTTATACTTCTCCTTTAGAGACTTCATGTACTCCAATCAGCTAATGTTCATTTGGGGATGAAAAATATAGTCCTATGACATGAATTAAAATTTCATATCCTCCATCTTCTATTGTATTTTATGATGCTCATGTTGGCATAGTTTTGTACTCTTGTGATTCAGTGAAATAGGATCTACATTGTCATCCAGTTGTTGGAAACTTGTGTTGTCATTGATGTCAATAGAGTGTTGTTGCATTGATGTCAACCCCTGAGGAAGCAAGTGTGTTGGTTGCATTATGTTGTCATTATTATTATCACTAGGTTGAATCTCTAATATGGTAATAATGAGTAATTTCTTGTGGATATCAACCTATTGTGTGATTGAGATATTGAGAAGGTGTTTTAGATGTTGAGATGGTATTGTGGTGCTTGGTTTCCAAGCTCTTTTGAGAAAAAATGAATAAAAGAATTTTTAGTGTGACATCTAGTGGTGTTCAGTGTTTTTCTCCACATTTCTTTTGTATTGTAGCTATGATCATGTAGTTTGGATTTGATGATTAAAGGTGTTCTAAGGTGTTATATCCAGAGTTTCAAGTTCTAGATCATGTGGTAGAAGAAGTTGTGTTCACTAGTGTGTGAACTATGAAACAATGTTTTCTGGGAGAAATGAGTTTGGTTTACATTTCTTTGTAGTGAAGTTTCTAGTATTGTGGATTTGGTAATGTTCTTATAATGGTCATATCTACCTTCCCTTGAATTTTTAGGTGTTGAATTGTTTCACAAGGTTGTTTGACCCAGTGTGTTGGATGTCTGTCCTAGTATGTCTGATTGCACAAAATGAAAGTGTTCTTGAATTTCAGATGGTTACAGTAGTTGTGCAGTATATTTTGATGGTGTTGCAATATTTTTAGATGTTGTATGGATGTTATGGAGTATTTTTGTGTGGTCCACAATATGTTTCTAGACCTTGAGATTTTTTTTTGGAGTCGCTTTTTAGTGTCAGTGAAGGTTTGGCCAACCTAGTGTGCTAGCGCTAACTGTAGAGGATAATTGTTGATTGAGGAAGTGTTGAGAAGCATGTTTGTGTAGATTTTGGTACCAATTAAGTAGTGGCATGTTTTGGATTCACTTCTTTACATTGTGGAAGTGTTTGGTGTTGACCTATTTGGTGTTACACGATTGAGGTGTATAAATTTCATTAAGGCTAACCTAATTGAGATTGTTTTAGGTCATGGAGGGTATAAATTGAAGGAGAATTGTTGTGTTGATTGTAAGAAGTGTGTGATGTGAAATATGTTAAAGTGATCCAGTGTGTTGATTCGAGTGCAAGCCTTAATTTTTATGACTTCCTAATGCAATGAGCAGAAGGTGTCTACATTTCAGTCTGTTTGATGTGTTTTTTGTGCTTTAATGGAACTATACCTTTGGAATATGAGATATGAGTTGTTATAAATTAAATTTGGTATTGAGACACCCCTTCTTTCTTTCTTCTAGATAGTGAGTCCTCTGGCAGTGAGCCTTTCTTTATCTTTTTGGGAAATGAGCCCTTGGCAGCAAGCCTTATTATATTCAGTATTTTAATTTATATATTAGTGATGTAATCCTCACCATGGTTTTTCCTTTCTTAGGTTTTCCACATAAATATAGTATTCTTATGTGTTTGATGTTTTTGCATGACTGTTTTACATGTTTACATTCTATTAATGCATGTTAAGGGTTTAATGGTGGATAAGGGTTTAATAACTAATGCAAATCTGAATGTTAATGAGGGTTTCTAATGTTTTAAAACTATATAACTAATTATCCCCCCTCTTAGTTATCCTATGCATCTAACACTGACAACATCTACTTGGGATGCATACTTGACAAATATTTCTAGTTTGTTTGGTGAGTCCCATATTTCAAATTTAAGAGACACAATTGAGTGCATACATCTTCTCTTTGATGGAGATGATTGTTCTTCTATTGTTGCGAGGGAATACTTGAACCCTCTTATTCATTCTCTACATGATCATTCTTTGTAGGTTGATGTGAGTGCGGATACTTTTGGATGGAATTTAGAGGAGGCTTCTTTATCTTTAGAGGATGCATATTTATCTATAGAGTCTATTCTACTTCTGTCTTATGAGATTTTGGATTGGTATCTTCAACTGTGTGGCCTAAAACATCTATTTGGAGTGTGCTAGCTTTTGGCATCAACATGGAGACACTTGAGCATATTTCGGAGACATCACATTTATTTCTTCTTCCCACATCTTCCTTTCAGGAATGGGAAGACATCGTACATATCATCCTGGTTTTCTTTCTTCCTAAGGGGAGGAATATTGTTCAATGATATTGGATCCTATTCAAAATTCAATGCCAAGATTCTACCATTACAAGAGACTCACCATTGATGGGATTTTCATGGTGTCTCTTCTTCTCTCTTATGGGGGTATTTTTACTCGTATGGGTTTTTGTCTCGCTCATTCATCATTTAGAGCATCTTTTATTTCATCTCTTTTTTAGGGAGGAATTTTTCCCCACTGGGTTTTCTCCTTTTTTCTCTATTTGTGAGAGATTTCATTGCACATGTACATGGGTACCTAGCATGGCCTGGTAGTTAGGACCCATCTTAGCATATTTTCATAATAGTACTCCCTAAATTTTACTTAATATGGGGTGTTGGTGTAAATAGGTGTTTTACCTATCTAGGTCCTATTTACATGTTAATTACACTTAGGTCCTAGGAAGGAATCTTTCTAGATAGTGTTAGTTGTCACTATATCTTATCTTGTCTTTTGGAAATTAATGCTTGTGTCCTAGGTCATTTAATATTTGTTAAGGTAGTTATCTCATTATATAGGATTAAGACACATGTCAGGATATTGTATAATCCTATCTCACACTTTGAATTTATAAGAATGACATCATTTGTACATCTTGAACAATTCAATTCAGTTGATTAAATCCAATATATCACTAAAATATTGATTATTACATATTGGCCATATCTTGCATCATTTATTGCAAATTCCTATTCTTACTTTCCCCTCTTGTAGAATATTGTTTTTTGTTTTTTTAGGTGATCCCAGAGGCTTGATTCCTTGAGTGACTCTAACAAGAACAAATAACCACCATATTTTCCCTATTAACTTCCTCATATTTAAACTCATCCTCCCCAACCTCATAAATCTAAACCTCCTTTTCCATCCTAACATATAGTCTCATCTTCAATATCTACTTCAACCCATGCCTAATTCCAACCTTAGTCCCAACCTAAGATTTTCCTTCAACCTCAACTAAACATCCCCAAACTTGAAAATAAAGGTAAAGTAAAGCTTCCATTTATGCTAGATTTTATACTATCTTATATCATTTTCTTCCCTCACCTTTCATTTCTTCTCTTATAAATCCCCATAACTCTTCCTAACCTACTATTCCCACAATCATACCTATATTAGATCCTCTTCTACCCACCATCAACCACATCCTAGATCCTCGCATTCCTTCCCACCCACCCCTATCATCACTAACCCTATCTTAGAATCCCTTAAAAATTTCCACCATACCCCTTCTCTAAACATTTTGCTCAAAAAATTTCTTGCCAATCCTTCTAGCCACCAAAAAACAAACTTGTCCACACTTATAATTTATTCACTCCTTCTGCAACATCCCATTTTGTATCCACCCTTATAATTTATTCACTCCTTCTGCAACATCCCATTTTGTATTTGATTCTTTTGAGGAAATCTCATAAAATTTTATGAATCCTCCTCTTCCTTCCACATCTATTAGTATTTCCAAGGACTTTTTCATGGTTATTTCTACCTTATCCACTATTTTTCTCCTTCATCTCTTCATGTGGCACATGATTCTTAGTCTCCTTATAGTGACATTACTTAATTCTATTATTTATATTCCTCTTATTTATTTTACATATTTAGAACATTTGTTCAAGTTTAACCCTAGCAATTAGGTTGATAATGATTCTCTAAATGATTAAACTCTTTACAATTCTATGTTGGATTTATTATTATTTTCACTTTATTTTATATGTGATATTTTAACTTTGGATTATATGACTAATACTATCCTTGAAGGTGCATAAATACATGAAGAACAACATATTTTCATTGCTTCTATATTCTCTCTATAAATTCATTTTTTCATTCCTACTATTTTCCCTTAATATCTTTGTTATTTTGTGATGATGCAATCCATTGAGGCACTAATACGTCTCTCATGTTGACCCAAAAATAATCCTAGATACTAATTTTTTTACCACCACACCTATTTTTTGCTATCTCTCTCCTTAGTGATATTCTATTTGTTGTACCTCTCTTTTAATTTTCCTCTTATATAATCCTTGGGAATGATAAAAAAATATATTTGTATCCTATAATATTTTATTATTAATGTAGCCATAACCATGAATTATCATCCTAGTTGTGGGTATGTGCAGGATCATGATGGGCCAAAAAGTGGCAATATGTAAGCTATATGATGGTCCATGTGGCTGATGAAATTTTTTTTACCCAAAATTGATGAAATAAAAAGGGTTTTTAAAGGAGATTCTCAAATTTCCGCCAATATAAATTATGCTTTACTTTGAATTTAATAGATAATTATTATTAATTTTCTATTTGAATTATGATTAAAGTCCCGACTAATAGGTTGATTGAAAAACATCTATAGCTTTCAAAAGGTATCACATTTTTTGAATCTGAAATATGCGTCACATTCTATGCTTTGCATACTATAGGATTAAAAAAATAAAATTTGAATTTCATGAAGTTTTGACCAAGTAAGGTTGTTAGACGTACAAGTTTTTATATTTTTTAAAAGTTGTAATAAAAAAAATCATAATTAATAATTTAATTGGAAAAAAATTACAAAAAAATATGCACCACATCGGGACATGAGTCCTCTACTTATATCTAAAATTTTATAAAAAAATATTAACATTTTATTGTGGTTAGGGTGGTCAAACAGACACCTACTTCTTATTTTTTCCCTGAAATTTAAGTACTACTACATTGAAATTTCAAATTTTCACCAAATGAATTTGTTTTTTTTTTTTATAAACCTAGTAGTTTAGAAACTATATTCAATTTTCTATAGATTCTATTCTTACATATTTTTGAAATAATATAGATAACTTATTCAAATTTTTACATCAAGTTGCCTAACTCTGATTTTCTGAATTTTCATTGCCACTTAAGGGCCTGGTTTTTCCATGATGATCCTGCACATACCCTTGTTGCATCTCACTTTCTTAATCCTACGTCTTAATTCATGCTTATTTTATCTATATAAAGCTAATAAAAAATTGTACAAGATACACATTAAACTATTCCTAGTTATACTAACCCATGAATTTAGATCCATCTATGCCTTATTTATATCCTTTGATGTATTTTTTTATATTTCAAATTATTATTCCTATATTTTACTTTCATTTTCTACTCTATTATTACTTGTTAAATGTGACATTAATCTCTTTCTTTCTCCTATGATTACATGTCATTGCTTTTGGAATACCTCTTCGTGATTTATAGTATTATATATTCCTTTCCCTATGGTAATAGTTTCCTCCCTTGAGCTTTACCTTCAAAATGAAGGAAAAAATATTCTATAAATGACTTATAGGAGCATTTTCTTCTTTGTGTGGTTCAGTTTCACTCTACCTTATAATTAACACATTTCTTATTTCAAATTCATTATTTAAGTCACTATTTATATTTTTCTTATTCCCTCCTCTCTGTCTAATTCCTTGACACACTCCTTTATCTTCCTCCATAAATTTTATTGCATTATTTATCATATAATAATTTTAAGGAGTGATTTTACTCATTTCTTATCTTAATCATACTTAAAGAGTGGTAGAAGTGAGGACCAATGTCATGTTATAAGAAAAAATAAAATTATTCACCCAAATTCACAAAGGAACCATGTCATGTATAATACCCCCTGATGAAGAGGACGCTACTAAAACTATCAAAGAATAAGAATGAGTCCATGAAGTAATGAAATCTATTTAGAGCCATGCAAGGTAATAATTAATAGTGGGAGAATATATAATTTAGTTTTCTTTGAGATGGTAGAGAATCTAGGATTAATAATAGTAGCTCACCCCAATCCTTATAAAGTGTCTTTTCTATAAATAGGCCATCACATATTGGTGAACCAACAAAATTTCATGAGCTTTAAAATAGGCACTTAGGAAGATAACGTGTGGTGTGATATTATCCCCATGAACATGTGTCACATACCTTTTGTAACATTATTGCGAGCCACACATATCTTACCATAATTAAAATATCTATAGAATTGGCATAGAATTACTAAAAGTACATGGAATGAATTCATGGGCATAATTTTTCACCACAGTTTGTTTGCACAAGTGCATATTTGGAATCTCACTAAAAATTATTGGTTCACAAATATGTGATAGTATATTTGCAACCAAGACACTTTGTAAGGATAGTGGTGAGATATTCATATCAACACTATCTTCTCTACCATCTCAAATGAAACTAAGTTATTCATGCTTTCCACAATCAATTATGACCTTGAAAAACTTAAATCTTATCTTTCACATGGTCCTAAATAGAATCCTTCACTACCAAATATTATTCTTCTTCCTTGGTATTTTTAGTAGTGTCCTCTTCATCATGAGGGATTCTCCATGCTATTGTTCCTATACAGATTTGGGTGAAGCATTTACCCTTTTAAGTAATATGACTTTGGGCCCCACTTTTAACCTGATCAAACTTCATATAATCTAGCTATTAGTCCATAAACCACTTTTTTATTATTCCTTGAGTCAATTTTTATGGTCCTTGTGCCAATCTTTTTTTTCCTTGCACCAATTAATTTTTCATGATCCATATTTACTTATTTAATAAAAGGATTCTATATTAGGCTCCTTTTTTCTATTTAATTTTAAGATATTCTTATTTCTCCTACTCTAATATTGTGTCAAAATTATTTTCTCTTTTCACCCTAATACATCCACTCAAACTATAGATGATATATAGTATATATTTTATAATTTATCTTCTACATGCTTTATTATTTTTCGATGAATAATTATTTAGTTTTTGTGTGTCTATCTTGTATCTAAAAATAAATAAATTTAAATATAACTACAACCTAAGGATAATACCTTCAAACATCCACATTCCATTTTTCTAGTATCCAAAATGTTTTAAGAATTTTGAATTGATTTAATTTATTTTAAGAATTTACTTTAGCATATATATATGTATATATGTATATATATACATATGTACATATATACATATATACATATATATATATATACACACACACACACACACACACACACATATATATATATATATATCACTAAGTTACTTGAGATTGCTAAAGTGGGGGTGTGAACATAGAAGATTAATATGATCAAGTAGAATGGAAATTAACTAAGTGAGAAAATGACCACATTAAACCATATTCCAATGAGATTATTGCAATTATCAATCAATGTTCAATTGAAATATGAAATACAAAGAGTAATGCAAATGAAAATCTAATTAACCAATGAAAACCTCATCCCATTGGGGGATTAGTGTTGAAACTGATGTGGAGTGCTTAGCCTCAAGCCTAATCTAGGGTTGACAATGCAAAGCTTCAAAAGGTTGATGAATTGATGAAGGTTGATTCACAAATTGATCTCAAATGATATGGGTGAGTATGAAATTTAGTAGAGTTACTTTTCTCAAGTGATTGTGAATATGAATTCATGTAAAATGAGAATATTTATATTATTTCAAAATGAATCAAGGGTTGAAATTGAAGAAGAGAGATGTCATGGATCAAAGATCAAATCAAGGGTTGATACTGCACAATGACATGGATCAATGATTTTAATCAAAGGTCCAAATTTCTTGAGACAATAATAAATCCCTTAGTTTTAGGAGTATGTGGAAGATATTTCCATGTGCAGGGAAATATTTGAATTTGAAAAGAGAATATTCCATGAGAATATTCTTTCAATGATTGGAGGAAATTAGCCAAATAAAAAATTTAAGAAATTATTTAATTGTACAAGTGGAGGAAATTAGAAACTTTAATAAACAATTAGGAATTATTTAATCAAAGTGAATTTATGGCATTTAATTAAATAATTTAACATTATTTAATTGAAAGAGAAGAAAATTAGTGTGAAAGATGGTGAATTAATTAAATAAAATTATTTTTTTAATTAATAGGGGAAATAATGAATTTAATTAAACAATTGGTCCATTATTTAATTAAATAGATGAAAATTAGTGAATTAGGAGAGAAATGGTATCAATAATCAAAATATTGATGTGTGATACGATGAATAAATTTTTGTGTCTACATTTTATCCCTCTTTGAAGTGAGGTATGTATTGTGTTGCTTTGAAGAACTAATACTACTAAGACTGACACTACTCAAACTATTTTTTTTAAAAAAAATTTCAGATGTGTCATATGCCCCAGCAGATGAAGGAATGTTAGTGTGCTTCCCCCTGGAGAGATTGAGTGGAAAACTGACTTTTGTATCGAGATCATGATAAGATTACAAGATTGGTTCAATTGTGTAGAGGATGAAAGATAAATCTTAGAAAGCTCAAATGTTTGATGTAGACAAATTTTATGTATAGACATTCATTAGACATGGGTAGCATCTTGTATATTTTGATGTATACAACACAAAATTTTGATACTTGGATAGAAATGTTAATATGGATAGAAGAATAAGATAGGAGAAAGAGAAGAATAAGAATAAAGATGATAGAAGTAGAAGAATGATTAGAATGGAGATGATAGAATAGATTATCATTCATTACTAAGATTGATTCAATATTCCAATAAACCTATGATTATTCAAGATTTCATTAGATATGTGATGAGATAGGATAAATGATACTGCTTTTTCTTTTCAAATTAGACTTAATTTAATCATAGCACTCCTTATTTTTGATATATAAATTAGACACGATGCACCACTTGAGGTATTGAAAAATAGGATGATGTATCTAATGCATGGGCTTTGACTCTACAAACAAATAGCATTATCCTTGTTCATACCTGGCATACAAAAACCTTGTTTGATCATGTGAAAGAATTTTCAAATCCATCAAAGTAAGGAGACTAATACACAAAAAGGTATGAAGATCCTAATATGTCCTAGCCATTTTTTTACTTGAGACTATCCCTGTACATGCAAGGAAAGTATTTTCCAAGATCATATTACAAGAATATCCAACAAGCACAATAAATAAAAGCAATGATTCTGCCCCATTCTTTCCCCTCTAAGTCATTTTGTAGACATCACCGAGAGATCATTGAAATGGACCAATAAGATAAATCGTAAGAAAAGATCAAATGAACAAACAATCAATGTTATTCATATCTCTTACCAAAGAAAGTGTTTAGGGTGATTTCCAATTACGATGTCCATTGTAGGAAAGATGTATCTGTAGGACATGTTATTGGATGTTAATTAATTCTAACTATTTGATAGGGCATTGATATAAATGTTAACTGACATGTTTGACCATGATCAAGACCCAGATTTTTTGCATTGAAAGTTTTATGTTTCATTGATTGTTGTACTTGTTTCCATTTGTGTTGCCAAAGGTTGAAGGTGATGATCAATTTATTATGTGTGAAAGTTTATTATAGGTGAAAGTGAGATGGGACAGATGATTTTTTTTTTGGAATATTTCAATGCTTTTGAATTTTTAAAATGTTTTGAGGCTATTTTTGGTATTTTTAGGTTATTTGAATGTTTTAAGTTTTATGAAGATATTTTGAGGTTGTTTTGGTTTTCAAAGATATTTGAGGTTGTCTTGAATTTTGGATGTTTCAAAGTGTTTTGAATGTTTTAGGTTTTCAAGGTTTTTCAAGAGAGCAAGACCTAAGGAGGAAAGGACCTATGTCTTGAGGGCTCATTAGAAATGGCCTTTCCTACGTACACACATAGAGGAAACATAGTTTGACTGTATATTTTTGGTTTTGATATTTTTGACCATTTTAGGAGTTTTGACTTGATTTGGAAGATTTTGGATTTTCAAGATGTTTTGAATATTTTTGGATTTCAAAGATGTTTGAATGTTTTGGATTTTGAAGATACTTTGAATTTTTTTGGATTTTTAATGAAAATATTTAAGGGAATATATAAAAAATTGATTCGATGACCTAGGTATACGAATATGCTCCCCATTCTAATGTGATAGACTACCTCGATATAGGTAAGACACAATGACCTTAGGATAATGCCGAGAAGTACTAATGGGGATGGATGTTCACTCAATACCAAGCTATGATACATATGTAGATGGATAGTAGAATGTGAGGATAAATATATGGAAGATGGATGTGGTGGATGGGATGGATGGGTGAATGATTTTATTATGATTGATGGACAAGAAAAAGAGTCTATAATAGATGGGAGATGGTGCTTATTTATGCAAGGAACTTGTTTGGTAGGTTTTCACCAGGGTACTTGTCCAAAGTGCCAACGAAGTGGTTTTCACTAGAGGATGATTTTTCTCTTTACTATTTTGATCCCTTTTCTTTATTTTTTGTATTTTTTTACTTTTCTGATATTTTTGGATTTTTGGATTTATATCCCTCATTGGTTAGGCACAATTTTTTTGAGATGCATGCTATTAATGGGTTCCTACAAGGTTTCTCCTTCAGACGTAGCTAATTTATAAACTCTTGATCCATAGCTTATTGTGATAATGAAAGATCCTAACCAATTTGGCTCAAATTTTCCCTTGTTATCTTGATCTGGCATATTCTTTTGATTTTCCTTCATGATAAGATATCCTACCTAGAAGCACTGATCTTTGATATTTTTTTTATAACTCCTTCTGAGTTTATTTTAATAGGCTTGTAAGTGATTGAGTGCTTTGAGGCGATGCTCATCCAAAATTTCTAGTTCATTCAGCTTGGATACTCTATATTCTTCATTTGTGATGAGATGTAATGAAACCCTTAGTGATGGGAGCTCAACCTCAATACAAAAGATGGCTTTGATTCCATAGACCAAGGAATAAAGTGTAGCACCTATAGGTGTGTATAATCTAGTTTGATAGGCCCATAGAGTGAGACTTAATTGTAGGTTCCAATCTTGGCCAACTTCATTGACTGTCTTCTTTAGGATCATAATGATGGTTTTTTCAGAAGCCTCATCTTGATCATTTCCTTGGGGGTATTTAAGGAGTGGAAAAGAAAGGTTGGATATTGAATTGATAGTATAGCTTGTGGACATCCTAGTTCTTAAAAGGTGTTTTTTTATCTGTGACAATGGATTGTGGAACACCATAACGATAAATGAGGTAATTTAGGATAAACCTGGATATCTACTTTATTATTGTGTAGGACATGGGTATGGCTTCGATCCACTTGGTAAAGTATTTTGTGGTTGTGATGATAAACTTATGACCATTGGAAGAGGTACAAGTGATTTTACCTATGAGGTCGAGTCCCCATTGTGAAAAAGGACAAGGTGTAGTGATGGGATTAAGCTCCTAAGTTGGTGCATATATGAGATCCCCATGTTGTTGACACTATAAAAATTTCTTCACAAACAAATTGGCTTCTTGCTCCATTATGGTCTAATAGTATACTATTATCAACAACTACTTGGCCAAGGTTATGCCACTCAAGTGTGACCCAAAAATACCTTTGTGCACCTCTTTCAAGGTAGAGGAAGCTTCCTCTTGGTAAAGAAAACACAATAATATTCCTTTGAGACTTCTCTGGTAAAGGGTATTACCTAAAAGGAAAAATCATGATTATCTTCAGATAAAGGTTTTTTGTAGGTTCAAGGTAAGGTCATATGGGAGGATACTGTTATGGAGATAAGTTAAGATACCCTAATACCATGAGGAACTTGGGCCAACAATTTTACACACAAACTCTGATTTGGGTACATCGAAAGCCAACATGAGAAGCTTCTTAAGGAGAAACTTGTATTTTAGGCTATTGTGTGGCATGTTTATCAAGGATCTGATAGTTTCCATGACATCCACTACTTATGTTGAGGATGTATTGTGAGATGATGGACAACCAATGATGTGTTTAGCCCTGGCATTTCTACGTAGGACCAAGCAAATTTGAATTTTTACTCTGTAAGGAATGTATTTAGGTTGTTTTGTTCCTCATCACCTAATGAAGAGGTATAGAATGTGATCTATGGTGCTTCATATATTACCACATTACCTGGATTTGATGCCTTTACAAGTATTGTTGAAATTTATTGATCCATCACAATACTTAGAAGATTGAGTCCCTCATCCTTGGGCACCTCAAAGAGGCTTTCACTATCAGATGCATCCTTTATTTTTACTATTTTATGATAAAAAGTGTCATAGTGTGGTTTTCACCTAAAGATTGAGTATTGATTATGAAATTTTAAATTTTATGACTAAGGGATTCAATTGTATCATCGTAGTATGCTTGGTTTTCTAGCTAAATTTCAAATCCTACCTTGTGGCCTCCAAAAGTTATGCGGTCTTGAAGCCCCATAAATTCAAAGATACTCTCATCGTTTTTGAATGAATCAAGAATTGGTTGTCCTTGTTGGCCCAAGTTCATAATTTTAGGATAAATAAGTCTCATTTCAATGTTTTGGCTAGATGATGCAAAGGATGTGGTGGTGTCATGAAAATAGAGGTACCCTCAAATAGTTCTATGATGCTAAGGGGGAATTCATCAATGCATTTTTTATTCAATGTACTTAACCAAGAGGAAGATTCAACTTCCTTAATTGAAGCACCCTTTCCAAGAAGGGTCACACCTTTTCTTGGGGTGTATCGAAGGCCAAGATTCTTTGGACATTTCTTATGGATGATAGGTTCTCGCAAGCCATGCTGATTTAGACCAATTTTACCATATTTAATGTATCCCATGCCTTTCATTAGTTGGAGCGCTTTGTTATTGTCATCCATGGGGAGATGAGGTTTCTCATTTTCATCTTGATATATCCACTCTAACGTGGTGTCCTCATCTATCTTTTCCTTGTTTAAATCTCCCAACTTTTTGAAGGTGGTCAATGCTATTTTGATGGTCTTAGTCACTTTTTCAATATGTTGAGGTTTACCATAAGGCCTAGGAGAAAGTGGGAGCTCTCCTAAATCAAAATATTCCTTCAAGTTGTAGTCCCCACAACCATTGTCCTTGATGAGCACTTTGATCTCTGGGATATTTTTGTAGTGTTGATGACTGAGATTTAGATGTGGATGTTAACATGGATGGGTCAACATAGGATGAGGGTATTAGAATGCCACCATTCTTGGGTGCCTGTAGGACCTTGTAATACTTCTCCTCCATACTTTTCCAATAGTAAAATGGCTTAGGATCACCATGAATAGTCATCTCTCTATTATCATATGGAAATTTGATACATTGGTGATATGTTGATGCTACGGCTTGCATGGCATGGATCCATGGTTGACCAAGAAGGATGTTGTAGGGTAAGTCAAGATCTATGACTTGACATGCTATCTTTGTTATAGTCGGTCCCACTTGTATAGATATCTTGATTGTTCCCTCAAAACTCCATTCATTGTCATCATAAGCTTGAATGGTGACACCTTTTTTATTTTTCAATTACATCTTCGAAATAGCCCAAGTTATTTATTAGCTAAAGGGTATAATTATTTAAGATTGCACCTCCATTAACCAAGACTCTTTTAAAAAAATTCTTGTGGACATAGACCTCAACGTGTAATGCACAATTATGAGATGGTTGTGATGGGAGGTCATTCTCAATAAATTTGAGTTGATGAATGTGATGTGTCCAACCATAACAATCAATACTGAGTATTGATGTCAGTGGGTATAGATGATGAAAGAGAATTTTCTAGGATGTCCTTATGGGCTGGAGAGATTTTTAGTAACTCCAAGATGGAGATCTGAGTGGGATTTTTCTTAAGATAATCTAGGATATTGTAATCTGTGAGATTTGGCCATGATGGGGTTCTAGGTTGTGAAGGGGCTCCTTGGATGGTTACTTTACCTCTTCATTTGGTGACACCACACTCCACAATAGGCCCTTTTATCATGATTACTAATATTTGATGGTCACATGCTCCTACAAAATTTTCATAGGTGTGATTGACTTGGTTCTAGACTTTTCCCTTTCCTGCATCATTACATTTTTTGTGATTGGGCATCGATGTCTTGTATATTCCATGGCTACTATTTCCAAGTTGTTGATTGATACTCACCTCACACAATTTGATTTCTTATGTCCTTTGGTTTGATGAAACTCACAATGATCTTCATCTTTATACTGATGATAGGGAAAATGTCCTTTTTTTACCATTCCTAAATTACCCTTCTCGTATCCATTTTAATTACTTTACCTACCCTTCCTGTTACTATTTTTATCAAGAAATAAAGATATTTAATAAATTACAAAGAAGATTAAAACTACTAAATATGCTAAAAACCATACAGATGCTGATTTATTTTGATGGTTAACATGGAAGAAGAAGACTAAGGTAGAGTTACGATTGTCCAAGTGCATGGAGAAGGAAGCCAGTTACCAATTATTGTCATGATGTTTAAAAATACTCTTTTTTGTTTAAGACTATTTTATGGCCAAGAACCTATTTTTTGTATTTATCATATTTTAGTTTTGGTTTGTTGGTCGTAGGCTAGAACAAACGTTTCTCATACCGGTTTTAGAGAAACAATAGTTATAAGACTGAGTATATATATGTATGTCTGAGGAAACAAATGGTAATCAATATATGTGTGAATTATGATTCATTTAAATTTTATTCAATTAGTACTATGTGTGTATGATTAGCTCGACATAAACAAGAAGTTTTCATTCCATCATTAGGTGAAGCAAGAAGGCAGGGCCCACTCCTTGGGTTATCTAGTGATATGTTCCAGTTGATTCATTTCGGTATGTGTGATTTAGTTTTTTGTATGTTGATTTAATTATGTGTGTATGCTTACTATTATAAAGATTCCTACATATTGATTCAATTTTGTGTGCATGCTTACTATTATGATATTGATTCTACAATCTAGTCAAGCACTATTTATCATTAAATAAGATAGTTCCACTTATTATATATAGAAGTATTTTAGCAACATTAATCTATTTATTTAAAGCTCAAATTATAAATTGCATTTTATATTTTCACACTATTATTTTACTAATTGGCATAGTTCTTGTCACAAAATAGAAGTGGGAAGATTGAACTAGATTTCTAGTTAGATAATTCCTGTGTGTTCTAATTGCATTTCATACTTGCTTAATTTACTACTTTCAGCCCTTAGGAATATAGTCCCAATGACCTCCATAAGTTCCACGCTCTCAGATTGACACAAGGAACAAACTGAAATATTCCACCAGAAATCTAGCAACAAACTTAAAAGTTACAATCATAGCTATGTCCAAATGGTTTGGCACCGTTGTTGGGGAAAGGCGTTAAAGGCCTAAACACGAGCAAGTTAAGTTAGGACTAGTGTGCCAAGGATAAATCTCATTCAATTTCCGACCTTGGTTAGGAAACTACCCTTGGTTTGCATTGTAGTAAATCATGTAGATGCATGAGTCATGCTAGGGATGATAAAGATAGATTTATCAAAAAAAAGTGTAGGGAGTAGCTCTGTAAAACAAGAAAACCCCAAAAAGGATTGAAGTCACTAATTGTGAACAAACCATCAAAAAAGGAATTAGTTGAACTTGATCTTGAAAAATGTGTGATTTAATCCACTAATATTGAGTTTGATTTTGAGCTACCTTATAGCATACAACAAGAGTTAGTTGAAACTCCAAAAGATCCATCTAAGGAGGTTTCTAAACTATTTCAAGAATCCTATGAACTTCGAAGTGGTAATCCTTTAAAATACAAAGAACCTAAGTTTTTTTCATCTTTTTACACATCTTGGGCATCCAAAACCATGGATGAAAAAAATAACACCAATGAAAGAGCATTGAAAAATAATAATCCTATCACCTTTGAATTTCCTATTTCCCATCCAATAGAAGATGCTCCCATGAAAATTATATCGCATTCTACTTTGCCTATTTTTTGAGGACTTTCTATGG
This sequence comes from Sequoiadendron giganteum, assembly GCA_007115665.2. Classification (NCBI taxonomy): domain Eukaryota; kingdom Viridiplantae; phylum Streptophyta; class Pinopsida; order Cupressales; family Cupressaceae; genus Sequoiadendron; species Sequoiadendron giganteum. The sequence goes on from CM021104.1 coordinate 484,243,055, forward strand.
AAGATCCTGACATGTTTCTATTTGAGTTTGATTTTTTTTGTCATATTTATGACTACCAGAATGATGCTCAAAAGCTCAAGCTATTTCCAACTATGTTAAAGGATGCAACATTATGGTGGTTCATGGGCCTGGGGCAACAAACTATTCAAACATGGGAATACATGAATGAGAATTTTTTGACTAAGTATCAAGAATATTGCAAGAAAAAAGAAGTTTGACATGAAATATTCCGAATGATGCAATGAGAGGAGGAAACTTTCGAGGATTATCTTGATATATTTTCATTTAGTCTTCAAAGGACAATACAAACAGGATTAAATAATGATACCATAAAAATGATTTTTCTTAGGGGAATACGTGATGAAAGTATGGATGTTTTAAATCTTATAGTGGGTGGGGATATTTCCAAATTAATATTTGATGATATTTGTGATGTGTTTAGGAATTATTCAAGATCTACTCAATCTATAAGAGGATACCTTGGGAAGCATGTCTCTTCCGGGAGCACATTAGGTATCACAAAACATGAGCTAGGAATGTTACTCAATGATCTCAACACTAATATTTTAATCCACATGGGTAAAAAATTGACACTTTGTACACACATAAACAATAAGAAGAAGATGAAAATAATTTGCTATATTTTGTCCAAATTGTTGTAAGAAACATATTAATGAAGAGTGTCCTTATAGAAAAACAAAAATTTATTCTTTAGAGGATACTAGTAAGACTACTGCATTACGACCTCTTCCTATAGATATGGAAGATGTGTAATTTAGTGAAGAATCTATTTACTATATGGCTCCATAGAGGTCTTGGCCTCCATGAACTATGCCCCCAATGATGAATGACCTCTATAAACCTCATAATGTAGTGTCTAGTAGTCAACCTGGTCCTTTCCCTTCTCAACCAGGATGGTATGGAGGGTGGCAACAACCTCCACCTTATTCATAGTGGCAAAACCAATATGCTCCTCAACCTTGGCAACACGCATGGAGAATTCCACCATTAGAGTTTCCACAATATTCATCTTATCCCACTCCACTTATGGTTACTCCATACCAACAACTTGTTATGCCTTGCATAACCACCCCATTTTTTTTTTGGTCAAAATGGGCCCCCCTTTGCTATTTTCATCTTTGGTATTCTTGTTCGGGCTTTAGGAGTTGCCATTTTCCTTATAAGTTCTTTTTTTTGGGTTCGGGTTTTGGATTGCCACCGACACTTGTTACTTTCTAAAAGTTCAAGTTAATGTTCGTGTTCCAATCTCGATCCCCATGCTTTGCTTTGTGTTTTCTTTGTTCTTTTTGATTTGGGTTTCGAATTGAAACCATCACATTACACCCTTAAAAGTGTAAGTTTTTGTTTTCATTTTGATCCTAACTTCCACTCTTTTTCCTTGTGCATTTTTCTTGTTTCAGAATCGGACATCGAACATCGGACCAAAACCTAGAACTTTTTCAAAGTTCTAGTTCATATTTTTGTCTTGATCCCGATTCCTGACTTCTTTTGTGTGTTTCAGAATTGAACATTGGAACGAAACTGGAACTATGAACTTTTTCAAAGTTATAGTTTCATCTTTTGTCTTGATCCTGATTCCTGCATTTTCTTCTTTTTGTCGGGATTCAAATTTTGGACTTTTGCTGGAACTTTGCACTCATTGAAAGTTTGGTGTTGTGTTTAGTCCTAATCCTGATTCCTGCCTACTTTTACTTTCGCGGTGGCACATTTATGACTTTCGCCTCGATCTTGAGGCCCGAACAACCCACATTTATGGACACCTATTCACATGCATGAGAAATTTTTTATTCCTACCACTCCTTGGTTTTCATTCATTTTGGTTTGTACAGTTTGATGGAATGAACTAGAGCGACACCAAGAGTTAGGGTTTGAAGTAGCACTTGGATCTCTCGCCATGCTACCAGATTTTTGGTTGTGTTTGGAGGTAGGCATCTTTTCCTCTTTTTTCCCTTTTTTTGGTTCGGCTATGTTTTTTTGGACCATTGTTTCACATTTCTGGTTTCTTTCTTGTTTCTTTGTTCTCAAACCCTCAGGTTCATTTTTCCTTGTTTTGTTTTGGGTTTTGTGTGGTTTTTTTGTGCTCTCATTTCATTGTGCCTTTTGGTTCATGGGATTTTTCATTCCCATGGTGCCCTAGTTTATCTAGGGTTTTCTATACTACGTGGCTGAATTTGTGTTAAATTTGATAAATTTTAAGGTCTAGTCGTTACTAGAAAAATATCGATTTCGAATGCATATTTATAGATACTGTTACATTTATTTTTCCTTCATGTTTGTTGGTTTCCTTAATCTCAATCCCCACAATTCTATCGAAATCAGGGTTTGAAACTACACTGTATGGAAAAACCATAGTCTAGGTCTAGGTCTTGGTTTTTCCCCAATTCTGACTTCCGATGTTTCATCAAGATTGGAGTTTAGGTTGTGACTTCAAAATTTTCAAAGGTTTTGGTAATGTTTCAATCTGTGTTCCAATTTCGATCCTTGTATACTATTGGGGTTAGATTTCGAACGAGCACCGAACCCTTGACATAGCCTTAGGTTCTATCATTTAGTGCCAACCCAATTCCAACTTCTGACACAACTTAGAGATCGACTCGGACATGACATATCCCTAATTGTTTTCCAAAGGTCTAGTCTTAAACCATTTCCTGATTCTAACTCTTGATTTATGGTCGGGATCAGAACTCGAGATGTTACTCAAGCTTATTCACTCTTTTGGGTCTGGTTCCAAATCATATCCTGATTTTGACTTTCGATGCTTTATCGGATCATAACTCAGAGAGAACCCTTTATCAACTTTGTTTGTTAAGTGCCCCACTAATTAGAGAAAACCCGATCCTAGTTTTTGAAAGTATTATAGGATCAAACCATGGAGTGAAATTGATCCCTATTCATCATGATAAATGTAGGTGTTGAACCAAAACTTGATTCTGAGGTCTAATAGTATTGAATAATATTGTATTAAGTTCACTTTCCAGTGTTTTCCATGATCTCAACTTTCGATATAGGTTCAGTATTATGCCTAAAATGACCAGGTGCTTGGTTCTATCCCAAACCTGAAACCTGAAAATGTTGAATTACCTAGTAAAATGGATTATTTTTAGAATGACTGGAGATTTAATATGAATGCTTGTCCTAATCCATTCTTCATAGATCTTCTCTTTTTCTAATAATGGTAAGTATTGTAGGTGATTAACAAATTTCTAACTCAGAAGAAGTGCCTAATGAATGAACATCAAAAGTAGCAAGGGGTAAAAGGCTAAAACTGAAATAGGTTCCTATTACAATGAAGTACAAATTTCAAGGGACACCAGTACCATCCAAATTTGGTTCTAGTGTCATAAAGACTACTAGTACACTGGTGCGTCACATTGACCTTAAGCAATTTTATGATGATACTTTTTCAATAGAGGCTACCCCAAGGGCAAAGAGAGTTATAGATTCTGGGTTGGCTCATCTAGCTACATTTCCCATTGCAGTGTAATGTCCAAAATTTATATTATTTTTTGCAAAAACTTACAATCTAACTCAGAGGCAATGCATTGATTCATAGGGAAATGTAATCATTGATCTAACTCTAGGGGTGATTAGATTGGTTTTTGATCCTCCTCCTCACCCTAACCATAAGATTATGTTTGAAGATGGTGCACACAAATGGTGGGAAGTAGATGAGGATGGAAACAAAAGGCTCAATAATAAGAAGTGGCTTAAGACAAAATATAAATAAGTAAAGAAGATTCCACCCAAGCCTAAGAGGTCTGATTTATTTGAAGACATTGGTGATATGATTACCTTTTTGGCAAGAGTATTTAGAAAAGAGAACTATTGTACCTTTGGAAATTGGATGTTTCCATTTATTCAACTGATTCTAAATGGGAAACAACATTTGGATTAGGGACAAATAATTTTAGATAACATCCATGATCAACTATTGAAAGTAATGGAAACCAAGACATTCTACATGTCTTCCTATGTGATCTATTGTACTACAATAATGGGACGGTTTCTGAGGTTAACTACTATGGGATCAATGAATGATGGTCCAGATCAGAAGAAAGTATGGGAACACTATGACCAGCTAGAGTTGAAAGTAGTAGAAAAACACTTTAAAAGGGTCAATGATGCATTTTTATATGTTATTATTAATCATCTCATAGGTGATGTTGGTTTCAGATTGTCCTCAGAGGCAATGGAGTTTATTCAAGAGTGGGGATATTGGTTCATCCAATACCCCAAATCTACCTATTTTATATTTTTTAGATATGATGGGAACACTTTCAAATTACCAATGTGTTGTGGTGATAGATGGGTCTTGATGGAATTTTCTCATCAAGCCGCTGAGGTGAATGCTAAGTTCTCTGCACATCACAAGTCTAGCTAACACTCATTCCCAATGCAATTGGGGTTTTATTCTTGTTCCTCTTTGATAGAAACTAAGTTACAAATAGGGGAATTTTAGTCTATGAATTTCAAGAATCATACTTCTAGAAAAGATTTTGAGCCTAAGAGGAAGATGTATTGTATATATGATTTACAATTTTCCCATCATCGACCACTTCTAGAGGACTTTTGGGTGAATTTGCAAGATCAGTTTGAAGTAAGAATAAGGGGATATGAAAGATTGACCATTCCCCAAATGAAAGACTTTGAGGTTTCAAAGGATATACTAGAAGGAACCACTGATGATGGGATCACTCTTGACCCTCGTTATGAAATGGATAAAGTGGCCACCAAGGATTTGGATCCAATCAATTGGATGGAGAAAGAGGAAACCAATATTCGTAAAGTGTCATAGCTAGTGGTTGATAGAAACCTAAAATGGCTTAACCTTGGTCTGAAGCAACCAAGAGTTAAAGATTGAAGGAAGAAGGATTCTAGCAGTGAGCCCATGTCCTCAACTAAAACAAGGCAGTATAAAAGGTTAAAGAAAACTATTGCAGCTATGGAGGTATCCATGAAGGGACTTGCTCAAGCAAAAGAAGAATTATTGATGAAGGAAGTCACCAAATCTTTGGAAAAAGCTAAGGTTACTTATCAAGCAACTATTGCAGGGGTTATTTCAGGTCTTGGTGCGACACCCATAGCTATTGTGTACCCTAGAGAAGAAACTACTAAAGAAGGCCCTTCTACTATGCCTATACAAACTAAGGATGCTCCTCCAGCTGCATCATCAACTTCAAGAGTAGCATCTGGTGAAGAAGAGAGGCCTCCTGTGATTAATGTGACAGATTCACCTGTGTCTTTCAACTTTGAAGAAACACAACTTTAGGAAGAAAAAGAAGAATGGGAAGAGTATCTTGAGAGGGCCAAAGAGGAACCTAGAGAAGAAGAGATCGAGTTTGAGGAAGGAAGCCTCAGGCATGAAGCTGCAATGAATGATGTTCTGAAAAAAGAAGAGCAAATGGAAATATTGGAAGAAACTCAAAAAAAAGCTACCAAAGAGCTAGCTAAGGAGGAAGAAGAACAAAGAAAGAAAGATGAAGAGCTAGCCAAGGAAAAGGAAGCTACAAAAGCCCAGGAGCAAGATAAGGCAGCAAAAGAGGAACTCCGTACAATGGATTTAGAGCAATAGAGATTAAGAGGTGAAGAAGAGGCTACACAAAAGGAAGAGGAGATGAGAAGGATAGAATAAATTAAGGCCCAAAATGAAAGAATGGAACATGAGAAACTATAAAAATAACATGAAGAGAAGGATAAGATTTATTCTAAGAAAACACTAGAGATACGTTCTTCTACACCTTCTTTATCCACACCTCCCAGTGCTCAACAAGTGACAACTCGGCTAGCTGCTCCCACTTGGATTAAGTTAAATTTGGAAAAGAGACAACAAGTTCAAGCTCAGTCGGTGGCATGGGATGAAATGGTAAAAGAAATAGACAAGGTAAAACCTAGGAAGAAGCCTCGTGCTATTCACTCTACCAGGCTCACTAATGATGGAGACTTGGTAGCATAAATTTCTACCTTAGTAGATAATACAGATGATAGAGAGCTACAAGCTATGGATTATCAAGTAAGCACTATCAATCTGGGTAAACAAACTAGAAATTAGCAAATAAATGTCATTGAAATCGTTGCTACCACTACCAAGTCTAGGATAATCAAAGATTAATAGGATAAATATGAGCTTAAGGCCTAGGTAGAACATATGCAAAGGTTCTTGGAATAACTCTCCACTTCTACTGCTAAACAACCAAAATCCACTAAATTTCCTATGTTATTCAGTTGGAAATAGGTGGATGAGTTGAGTGGCATGAAAAAGAAGGCTACCTAGTTTGATAACTGGTTTGATTATTTTAAGAAAGAGATTGGAGAACTTATGGAGGAAGGGTACAAGAAGAAGGATACAAGCAGTATAATGAAGCTCTTACTCTTCTTGGTGAAATTTAACAAATGGCTAAAGAATGGTGGGGAGAAGAAGAGAATCACAGGAAGTAACTAAAGGGTTTGAAATTGATTGATAAAACATCTAGGGATGTGTTGATTTAGTCAAGGATTCTAGGTGATGAGGATCTCAAGTATCTTAAGAAGGATATTAAAATCACTACCTATAAATTTGAAGTGCTTATTGAACATGAAACAATTCTTCTCATAGCTAAATATGACATAAGGCAACATACAAGTATATTTGAGGAGATTATTACACAAGTTACTACTGAAGATTTCGCTCAGAATGGATGATGGAATTCCTTGCAAGAAATAAACAATAGCTGGGGTAAATGATTGGAGCAACTGCTTATAGAGGGTGATGGACTTGCAAGGACTCTCTTGGATAGGCTAATGAATATAAGGTTTGAAACTTGATGAATGATGGGTAGCAAAAGATATCAATCAGATGTGAGAAACAATTGTTGTGGATGTTGGAGAGTTTGAAGAAGCAAAGTTCAAGGTAGATTGGATTGATGGACTTGATGAAAGGGTGGTGAATGAATTCTTCAACAACTATGATGAGTCCCATGGATTCCCAAAGGAGACTGGTAAAAAGTGAAGGAGAATATTCTTTTTTTTTAAAGGGGATGAAGTCAAAAGTGTCAACCAGTTTCAGGCACCTTTACACAAGAACACCTCTAGATAAGTTTTGAGATAAATGAACACCTCCAAATTAGTTTTGATGGGTCAGAGATTGGGTGTGATGATCAGTAGAAGATAGAGTTAGAACTCCTAGTCAGATTTTGACTAAATTGGCATAAGGCATACCTTTCAGGTCCAACAATTTCAGCAAAGACAAGATTTAGGATTAACTAGGCATCCCTATAATTGTGGATCTAGGCCCAAATTCATGGATCTTGATTTTTGATAGGATAAATTAGTGTTAAATTTTTTTCTATAAGTAAAAATTATATCCTCATTGTAGAGGTTGGCTGTTTAAAGTTAGATTGGCTTCCTAAAAGACTAGATACAATTTAATTTTTACAATTTTATGCAAGACACTTCAACAATTTTATAGTTTCTTAATGCAAGTAGTTTATTTTCAAAAGTTTGCTAGTTTAACAATAATGTTCATATACAATGGTTTTTCGTATGCAAGTGGATTTTGTTGTTCATAAATGTGTCTTAATTGATGAAATCAATAGAATATTCTAAGTTAACCATCTATTGTTTTATCTGTGGATGATGTTTCTTGTTTTTTATTGATCTAATAATTTTTGTGATGATCTTATTGTGTTTTTCTATTGAAAAGTTATGAAAAAGTGATGATGAATGGTTGCATATGGTATTTTTCTATTTATTTAAAATGCCCACATTAGATTAATTTGTACTACCCAGTTTGTATTGTTATACTAGAAAAGGACCCTTGAGAATTATAGTTGCATGAACCATTGAATGATGATAGAACAGTTGAGAACCAACTATAGAGACCTTGGAAGATAGGTGGTTTTAGATCATTCATCTTTTTCAGGAGAAATAGAGTAGAAATATTACGTTTTAATGTTGTTGTGTTATTTTGACCATCAACAAAACCACCACAATTGTTACCAACAATACCACCTACATCCAATAATCCACCATCCAACCCATCACAACCACTAAAGGAAACACTAGTGCCTGCACAACCATCTCCGAACCTAAATAATAAGGTGGCACAATCGATATATAATAATGAGGTGGCATGATATCCAACCTACCTTGTCAAAACACTAGACATTAATGGAATGTAGTTAAGGTCAGGTAAAGCTCTTCAGGGACCAACCATTACTAAAGTAGATGATTCACTAGAAGAGCTTGAGGAAAATCAAGATAAACAAAATGATCCATTTAAGTTACCTCCATATCCTGACTAGTTTTTCTTGGCCAAAACATAAGGAAATACTTGAGCCAGATTTTGATCTTGTAAATGAATTAAGAAACATTAATATTAAGATTCTTGTTTTGTAGAAAATCAAGGAAATCCTTGTGCATACAAAGACAGTTAGGGACTTGTGTACCCAAAATTAGAAAAAGAAACAAGACCCAAAGATTATGAAACTTATTGGATAACTTGCTGATCTCATGTTGGTAAATATTTCAATTCTCAAGTATTCAAATCCAGGAAGTCCTATGATTAATGTACAAATTGGTCACATTATTATTTTTAATACATTAATTGATCTAGGAGCTACCATAAATGTCATGACCAATGAAAATAAGGAGAAATTGTGTCTTCAACGACTTAGGCCTACACCTATAGTCCTCCAAATGGAAAATCACTTCATAGTTAAACTAGAAGGCATGATAGAGGATGTAATTATTTTGTTGATTATTGGGAGTATCCTATTGATTTCATGATTTTACAACCAAAAATAAATTTGGTAGGATACTTTATGATCTTTAGGAGACAATGTTTGGCTACAGAAGATTCTTTTATTAACTGTCAATCAGGTAATATGGTTATTTCTAATGGGGAACAAAATAGATAATTGAATTTGCACCCACCAGCGTAACCACTATTGGAGTCTAGAAATCCCTTGTGGGTTGATAGTGATTTAGATGATTCACTACCTCTTCTAACCATTGATCAAGCCCTTGATATCGAGGAAGCATTAGAGGATATTATTTTTTCCAATTTCTTTCAAAATTGATACGTGTTTGATGATATTTTAGAAAGATTTTTTTTCATTCATGTATAAAATATTGTCCATTTGGGAGCTTTCCTCTACTAAGTGATTGACAATTACTTCATCATTTTATTACATTACACGAATTTCTACCACATAATTGTGTATATAGTCCAATTTTTCTTTTTGACACATCTTCACCATCCACTTCACAAGTACATGTTATAAATTTACCTATAAAATCTCAAGAAATGGAAATTATACCAAGAAATACTCTTAATATTAATTCACATTTAAGTGATGCACAAATTCAAGATTTAATTACCATGTTAAGGAATTATAAAACTACATTTACATGGGAATATCGAGATATGTGTGGCATACAACTAGATACATGCACACACCACATATACATAGAATAATGTAGCCATCTTATTAAGTAGCCACAAAGAAGATTGAATCCTATTTTGTGTGAAATATTTAAGGAAGAATTGTAAAAATTATTAAATGTAGGATTTATTTATCCAGTTTCGAAGACTCAATGGGTTTCTCCATTGGTTGTGGTCCCAAAAAAGAATGGTAACTGGTGTATTTGTGTTGATTATTGAGCTCTCAAAAAAGCTACTAAAAAGGATCATTTTCCATGTCGTTTATTGACCAAGTTTTTGATACTCTTGCAGGGAAAACAATATTTTCTTTCTTGGATGGTTTTAGCGGCTATAACCAATTTTGAATCACACCTGAGGACCAGGACAAGACTACTTTTACTTGTCCCTAGGGGAATTTGCATTTAATTTTTTACCCTTTGGTCTATGTAATGCCCTTGCTACTTTTCAAAGGGCAATGCTAAGTATTTTATGTCATTTGATTCATGAATGTGTTGATGTTTTTATAGATGATTTTACTATGTATGGTGATACCTATGAGGAAGCTAGAAATAATTTTGAATTTTTTTTACAGTGGTGTGAAGATACTATTTTTTCTTTAAGTCATGAAAAGTGTCATATTTTGATGACGAAAGGTATAGTATTAGGACACTACATTTCTGCTAAACAAATTCAAGTTGACCCAAAAAAGGTGCAAATAATTCAATATTTTCCCACTCCTATTTGTCAAAAAGATGTTCAGAGCTTCTTAGGACTTGTAGGATATTATAGTTGGTGTATTCAAAACTTTAGTAAAATTGTTGCACCACTTTTTGTTTTATTGGGCAAAGATAATGCTTTTTCGTGGACGTAGGAATGCCAACAAGCTTTTGAGACCATCAAGGAAAATATTTTTACCACATTGATATTATGAGGACCAACTTGGCAGCTTCCATTTCATATCCATACAGATGATTCTAGTTTTTCAATTGGAGATATCCTAGGTCAAAAAGAGGACACATTATTTTATTTTATTTATTGCATTAGTAAGAATTTTAAAGGTGTTGAGGTCAATTACATGATTACTAAAAACAAATTTATTCCTATTGTGTATGCAATCAATAAGTTTCATCATTATATTAATGGATATAAAGTGTCCATCCATACTGATCATTTTGCAATATGATTTCTAATGAACAATCCTGTAGTTACTTGCAGGGTCATTAGATGGTTACTACAATCATTTTGATATCACTATATTTGATAAACCTAGCCATGAAAATGCTGCTGCAGATTTCTTATCTAGGTTTTAGTGTGAAAATGACCATGTACCAGTTGATGATGCTTTTCTTGATGAGCACCTATTTTCCATTTCAATCAAAATTCCATGGTTTGTATATATCACAAACTAATTATTCACTTACAAATTTCTCCCACATTTCTCTTCTAGAGATCGTTGGAAACTTGAGGGACTAAGTGGTCAATAAATGTGGAGCAATGAAATTTTATTCCGCATTGGCATTGATAACATCATGCGACAATGAGTAGCCAAAGACGATGTCTTTGATATACTTTGAGCATGTCATTTAGAACCTCGTGGAAGCCATTTTGCAGCTTAAAGAACTACCAATAAATTCCTAATTTTTGGATATTATTGGCCTACACTCTATAAAGATTATAAAAAGTATGTGCAACACTGTGATAAATACCAACATATGGGCCAACCCACACGTTTTGGTGAGATGCCTCTACAACCCCAATTTTCTTCAGAACCCTTTAAAAAATGGGGTTAGATTTTGTGGGGCCAATCGACCACCCCATCAAGAAATAAGGAGTATATATTGGTTTGTACTAATTATGTCACTAAATGGGTAGAGGTTATGGTATTAAAACATGCAAGAGATTCTAAAGTTGCTGAATTTTTGTACTATAATTTTTTTACCAGGTTTGGTGTACCTCACAAAATTGTTACAGATGAAGGACCTTAGTTTATGTCAGAGTTGATTGTTGCTTTGGTTTGAGAGTATGAAAACTGACACTGCATGTCCTCACCATATCACCCTTAAGCTAATGGATAGGTTGAGGTGACTAATTGAGAACTTGAAATTACTCTAGAAAATATTGTAACACTTCATAAGAAAGATTGGGTAGCAAGACTTCTAGAAGCAGTATGGACATATTGAACAACATGAAAGACCACCACTAGTCTTACACCATATGAACTTGTTTATGGTAAGGAAGCAATTTTACCTATTGAATTTGAGATAAAAACTCTATGTAGTGCTTTGCAATTTGGATTGAATCTCACTAAAGCTAAGAAAGCAAGGATTGACAACCTTCATGCACTTGATGAAATATGGAAACAAGATCTTTTCCATGCAAAGAAAGTTCATAAACAACTTGCTCTCTGGATTGATTGTTACATTCGACAACAATCATTTCATCTAGGAGACTAGGCACTTCTCTAAGATTCCAAATTCTAGGACTTTAAGGGTAAGTTTCACACCAGATGTTTAGGGCCATACAAAATTGAAATTATCTATAACAATAGTGTACTCAAGATTCACATCATAGACTCTAATTGCATAGCTCTTATTTTTAATGGGCAACACTTAAAATTGTACAAGTGGAATATTTCTAAAGAAAAAATTATTTCTAGTTTGAAAAAGGAACTCAATGTTGTATCTCAAGTTCCTATCACCTCTTCAAGAACCACATATGTACTTCCAATTCTTGTGAATAAATTATAAAAAAATCAATAAATATCCAACAATGAAAACCTTTGAGAATTATTGGACAATTACTACTTGAAAACTAAGTTACCGTTGGGTATTAACTATTTAATAACCTTGGGGGTGAAAAACAAGTTTTTTGACATCTCCAAGTAGTATCAAATTGAAAATTGCATTGTCGATGGTTTGGTGTTGTTATCAAAATTGAAAAGAAAGAGAAAAAATAAGGCACCACATTCCCTATGACAAGAACCTTCCTGTCACTTTTGTGACAGATACATATTTCATGTATGTTTTGATAGGTTACTCTGTTTTCCATCCCCTTTCTTATTTTTGGGGTTTGAATAGAGTCCTTGGTGACACTTATTTTGTCCTTGACATTGGCTACTAGTTTTCCATTTTTAGGGTTCACGACATTTTCTTATGGCTAGTTGGACCCCCATTTACATTATTTGTTGGATTTACTCTATAGTCATGTCCACATGGATTCCCACTATGTTGGTGATCCCACTTGTGAGTAGTTTTTTCCATCATTTCATGTGATGGTGAAAATCACTTTATTATTATTTGCACCTTCTCAAGTGGTTGACTAGGAAAAACTTTAGTGGAAAATCTTCACGAACTGGTGAATAATAGAAATCGGGACCTTCAGAAATGGTGAATAGTACAAGATAAAAAAGAGATTGAATCACTAAGTATTTATAAAAAAATAATTTCATCTTGATTAATTCACCTATGCATTAATTTTTAAACTAATAAATCCAATTTGATTCACCATGTAAACAATGTGTCATTGCAACCAATTCGCCAATAGTTTATACTATAATTACAAATATTAATTATATTCACCAACAATATTATACTCCTACCATTAATTTTGGGGCAATATCACCACAATAATAAATTACCATTTAATTTCAGGGATATTTTAGCCTAATAATGCTTTTATTTATTGACATCAAATCATCGATTAGCTTTTTAATCAGATGGCTATATGTTTTTAAATAGGCATAGTGGGATGTTTATTTCAAGAAACTTTGCAGGTATGATAATAGGGTTTCTCGATAATTTGCACTCAATTTATACCAAAATCAAACATCTGTTTGGGGTTTGGCATTCCTAGTAATAGTTAGAAAATTATTAATGTGTCTAGGTTTCCTTTGATAGGGGAAGAGTACTTCCTAACAATTCCAAAAAGATTGTTGATCTTAAGCCAATCTGAAAGTAGTTTTTGGCTAGAGGTGAATCAGTTGAAATGGTCCATGGGTAGGGTAAAAAAAATTCTTCACTTCCAGACCACTAGAAAGATGTGGCTAATTTTATAATTCAGTACATCACATGTGAAGGAAGGTACATTTATGTTTTTTCCAACACTTCTAACGTATGTTGCATTTTCAAAAGGTATACTTTTTAATGTTTCATATTTCCTCCATTTCTCTTTGCAACACATGTGTAAGGCAGTTCAAAAGGGGAAAGGTAACTCTCTATCGCATCATGGGTTAATTAGGCTATTGATTATCTGGGAATTAAAATTATTCTCCCCTCCTGGTGATTGGGACTCATTTGTTAACCAACAAGATAATACTAGTGTAGAACCTTTATATGAAGTAAAATATTCAAATGAAGGAGACTTTTCAGATGAAGAGAACCCTTTAGATGAGAATGAGAAAAATATTGAAACACAAGGAAAATCTACTGATACCCCTAGTTCTTCACAAGAAGTTATTTAAAGGAAATCTAAGGAAACCTCGAGCTCAAGTGCTAAACCAACTGAAGGCTCAAGTGCTAAACAAACCCCTAGCTCCAATTGCAAAATAAAATTGTATTCCGAACCATCCTTAGCTGAACCCCCCGTTACCCAACAATCCTATGGAAAGAGGGGTATGGAGAAACATAGGACATTAACTAGCTCCGTGGATAGATTAGAAAACCTAGCTAATGTAGCCATTCATATTAGCTCAAAAGATAAAGATTTTGATCCAAACCTAGAGGTTTTGTTTGAGGTTTTTAAAAATAGGGTAAAGTTAGTAGGGAACAAAGATATGATAAGAGAATAAAAATGAAGGAAAATAAAAAACAAGATGAGCCTTCTATCTCTGATATAGTAGCCACTGACTTCAACAAATAAAATCTTGATGGATCTCCTATCCTTGATTTTGATCAAGAAAATGAGGCTCCCATTTTTGATCATCCACTTGAAGAAGGAAACTTGAATGCACCAAAAAAATGAGTTACAACAGAAAACATATGTTCCTCTCCTAAATAAGGTAAGGATGAGGATGTTGAGAAACAAATGGAAATAGAGCAGGTGGATAATGTAAATACTTGTGAGGATAATGTAAGATAGGAGAATTTTGAGGAACAAGGGTCTAAGGAGTCATTTGATACTCCTATTATTATCTAGGTTGAAGAGGAAAAATTAGATGAATTAGTTGAAAATATGGAGAAAGGTCAATGTGATAATAAATCACCTAATCAAGAAAGCTAGGAAGCAGAGGAAGAATTTGAAGAACATGAATCTCTATTGAAATAGAGAGGAAATTTGGGATTTGAGAGATTTACTTGCCAAATTGAAGGATGAAAATCAAATTTTAAAAATTAACTACAAGAGGCACATTTAGTTAACCAGTCACAAGAAAAGGAAATTAATAGAATCAAGCAAAAACTTGATCAAGTAACTATGTATAAAGAGATCGACATGCCTATCTGAGAGAATGAACAACAAGTATAGGCATTGAAGCATCTTTGGTATAGAGAGATCACTAGCACATTGTCGAGACTAGCCTCCTAAATCAGTTTGAAACTTTCCCCTTTTTGCATGAGGACATGCAAAACCTTCAGCTAGGGGAAAAATGATGAGAGGGAAATTGTCCTATTTTTACCATTTCTAAATTACCCTTCCTATCTCCATTTTTAATACTTTTACTGCCCTTCCTATCACTATTTATCTAAGGAAATAAAGATATTTAATAAATTCTAGAGAAGATTAAAAATACTAAATATGCTAAAAACCATAGAGATGTTGATTTATTTTGATGGTTAATGTGGTAGGAGAAAAATAAGGTGGATTTTCAACCATCTAAATGCATGGAGAAGGAAGCCAGTTACTAGTTATTGTCATGATGTTTAAAAACAATCTTTGTTGTTTAAGATTATTGTATGGACAATGGCCTATATTTTGTATTTATCAGATTTTGGTTTTGGTTTGTTGGTTGTAGGCTAGAACAAACCATTCTCATATTAATTTTAGAACAACAATAGTTATAAGACTTAGTATATATGTATGCTTGAGAAAACAAATGGTAATAATTCTATGTGTGAATTTTGCTTCATTTAAATTCTATTCAATTAGTACTACATGTGTATGATTAGCTCATTGTAAACAAGAAGTTTTCATTCCATCATCAAGTGAACCAAGAAGGTAGGGCCCAATTCTTGGGTTATCTAGTGATATGTTTCAGTTGATTCATTTCGATATGTGTGATTTAGCTTCCTATATGTTGACTTACAACTATGTGTACACTTACTATTATAAATCTTCCTACATATTGATTCAATTCTCTCTGCATGCTTACTTTTATGATATTGATTCTGCAATCTGGTCAAACAATATTTATCATCAAATAAGATAGTTCCACTTATTATATATTTGTTAGAAACATTAATTAGTTTATTTAAAGCTCAAATAATAAATTCCATTATGTACTTTCACACTATTATTTTACTAACTATCGTAGTTCCTATCATAGTTCCTTTCACAAAACAAAAGTAGGAAGATTGAACCAAGTTTCTACTTAGACAATTCTTGTGTGTTCTAATTGCATTTCATACTTTCTTAATTTACTACTTTCATCCCTTAGGCATATAGCCTCAATGCTTTATTAAATGCAAGGGACAACTAAGAGGGGGGTGACTCAGTTGTACCTTAAAACTTCAAAACCCTCACAAAATTTAGATCCACATTAACTCAATTAACCCTTAATCTATTAGAATGATTAATCATGAAAGAAGATAATATAAAAATAACCAAATCAACACCATACACAAAGAAATTCTATATTTACATGAAAATACCAAGAAGGAAAAACCACGGTGAGGATTATCTCAAAATATAAAGTAATATCAACACCAATTACAAAGGGCTCACTGTCGAAGGGCTCATTGCCCAAAAGAAAGAAAGACTCACTACCAAAGTAGAAAAAAATATAGAGAAGAGTGTTACAATGAGAAATCCATCTTAATTCAATAGAAAGGTCTACCATAGCATCACCAACACCTTCGTGCTCTTACTAAATATTGTAGACACCTTCTAGTCACTGCATCCAATAATATAACACATGAAAGCTCGCACTACACTGCATAAATTCACACCTCACAACTCTGAAATTTACATCATTCACATCACTCACATCTATCTTATCATCCCTCAATAACTCAACTCATATTTATACCATCTTCAACCTTGAAAACATTCTCCAAGATCAATTATGCACCTAAACTATGCAAATTTAAATTAGTTTGGAACCAAAATATTCCCACGATGGAAAGGAATGAAGGTAGACCACAAAAAACCTTAGCAAGGACCTAAATCCACTAATAAACACCATGCCACACTTCCAAAAACATCAAATCAACTTTGCAATTAGTGTAAACACCCAAGGTTGGCCAAACTTGTGTTAACACCATTAAAATTTAAGTACACACTTCCTCAAATTCAAAGAAAATTTGTAGACCAAACACCACACTTGAACACAATTAGAATATTCCACAAACACCCTAAAATCCAACCAATTCCTTCACAAATTTCACTTGAATAATGTACACATCAACACACACAAATAATTCTATGATACATTGCAACTCAAGAAACCAACTTTTGAAGCACCAAACCTCAAATAAATTCAACAAAATAAAGATACAAACACTATCAATACCCTTCCAAATCCACAAGAACTGAAACCACACTATGGAGAAATGTGGAGCAAAAAAATTTCTCCCAAACATGTCTGCAATACATAGTTCACACATTGGTAAACACACCTTTCTCTATGCAATGATCCAGCACACTAGATTTTGGATACAACACCACTAAAAACCTCTGATCAACATATCCAAACAATACAAGAAGATCTTCAACCCAAAATAAATATAGAGCAAAACTAGAATGCTACTCTATAACACAAAACACCACTACAACACACCATTTCCTCTTTTTATTTAAATTTTGTCAAAAGAACATGGAAACCAAGCAAAAGAGACACATTTTCAATATCTTCATCACTTCCTCATCACCACCAAGCCAAATTCAGCATAGATACTCAACCACACATCCATAGACATAATCTTATCAAAGAAACACTAGAGTTTGACACCAATAGCTTACTAATGACAACATAATGTAACTAATCAAAGAATCATTAGAGACAACATCAACTCAATACCAATTGCACATCCTTGAAACAAACTCCTCATATTGTTAACACCAATGACAAGACACAAGATTTTTGACATCAATGACAACACCAACTAAACATACTTGCAACATGCCTTTCATAAGTTCTACGCTCCGAGATTGACACAAGGAATAAACTGAAATATTCCACCAAAAATCTAGCCACAAGCTTAAAAGTTACAATCATAGTTTTTCCAAACATATACCATGAAGGTTTGAATTGAGGTTCATCATAGTGTCTAAAATCTGGGAGAATGATTAGGTCTGATTGAATCAGCTTTCATAGGACCATTTCAATAGGCTCCTCCAAGGGTACATAATTGTATCATAGGGGATAGTCATTTAGCTTAGGTGGTGGTTCTCTTGGAGGATTGGAATTTTTAACAGTTTGTTTTTTATTAAGGAAAAAATAGGTTTTGAAGGGGCCCCAAAACCCTTTAACAACAAAGAAGAGACATATATAGCAAGAAAAAGTACATCAGAGAATAGTAATCGACCAAAACAGAAGAAAAAAAAAGAACCAACCCAAAGGAAGCGCCACAAAAAAGCACCAAAAAAGCAGCAAAAACCTAGCAAAAGTCCAACCACTATGCCAGATTCCTCAATATGTCCACCACCTCCTGCTCCAGATTGTTCATATTTAACACTACTTTCTTTATGTCTTGAATGTTAACATTTTCATCCTTTCTCTTCAGATTCGCTCTAGTTCTTTTGCTTGGACCAACACCCTCTGCCTGGCTTTGTTCTTTTTCAACGTCCAGATCCACAAAAGTCCTCTGTTGATAAAAATTCTCTAGATTTTCCACCATCATATTCATTGTGTTCACAGTAGATTTTAAAATCTTGTGGCTCATTTCCATCACCATTTGGATAGACCCTTTTATTTTCTTGAGCTTGTCCTCCATAGAAGGTCTTCAATAGTTTTCTTCAAGCAGTCCACCATGTATTTCTTTTCTTCCTCAGTCCATAAATCAGTGTCCCTTTCTCTATCTCTAGTTGTGTGGTCAATTAAATCAGGCCCTTCCAGCTTGCTGCTAATAACCCTCTGTTTCAGCTTAATTTCCTTAATCTCAAAAAAAACCCATCTCATCAATCATAAAAAATCCACAAACCCATTGTGAGTAATGGCAAGGATATCAATAGGAAACTCCAGTTCTTCTTTGAAGTAATGGTCGTCAGCCTTGAGATCACTGGGAAAACGAGGCATATCCTCTCTATCAGTGGTAGGGTAGCTAGAATATTCTGACAAGGGGGCTGACTGAGAATCATCCTAATTAGTATCATAGGAGGGGTCCTCCAAATCCTTTCTTTTAATCTTCTTTTGGGGGGAGATAACAGATTTACCTTTCACCTTGGACTTAGCATCTACAAAACCTGGGAATAGAACCTTAACTCTTCCTTTAGAGGTCATAGAACCAAGTTTGAGGGGGTTCTACCTTTTGACTTGCCTTTGCTACAACCCTTCCCCAAAGCCTTCGAGGGCCGACCAACCTCATCCTCCAAATCAATTTCCCATTCTTCCTTTTTCATGTAAGTAGTGCCCAATTCATCCTTAGCTGAAACAAAGTCAAGAGAAGGGGACAAATGGGATAGAACCAACATAGCTTTGAAATTCTCAAATATTAGGACAAGCAAGCCCTCATGAAGGAAAGGGTATCTAACACAGTTCATGATATGATCATTAAGGTTGGCATTCAAAGAGATGGAAATATAGAAAGGGAAAGAAACCCTTACCTAATGCCGAAAGTGGTTGAGGAACACAAAATGGTAGCCAAAGGCCCTAGTGTATCTCCCATCTAGAGTAATGTATTCCATGATCACCTTTAGCACCTCCTGCCAGAGAAAATTAATATTCTTGGAGTCATAAATTCTTTTGGAAACCCTGCATAGGTCCTCTTTTTCCTTCTCTGTCTTCAAAAACATTTTCACAACATTTTTAACAGTTTGTTGATTTTTTTATTGTTGTTTGTTTTCTTTTGGTGGAGCGCTTATCACAAATTTTCCATGAACTAAACCACTATTAGTAATGTTCTTATTCTTGGCCCATATATGGGATTTTTCACTAGAACTAGATGATGCACAATTATCTTTGTAAATTTGTATTTCTTTTTTTACGATGCAGGCCCTCTCAATGTTTAGGCCTTTGGATATGAGTTCTTCAAATGTTGACACAAATTGCATTCTCAGTTTGAAGGCTAAATTGGTATCCACATTTCTTGCAATGATTTCTAATTTTACCTCTTAGGAATGGGCCATTTACACTTGCTTTCCTTATGTCTCCATCACTTTAAAAAGGATGAAAATGATTCTCCCTTATTATATTTAAGGGTATAGAGTTCCGCCAAGGTTATGTCTATGTCAATATTGTAGGAGAAGTGAGCTACAAATTGATTTATTACCTCTTGAAAAATTTTGATTCCCAAAGGTAGATGTGAAAACCACTCTATAGCTTGCCCTCCTAAACTTCTTGGGAAGAGATGCATAAGGTATGAATCATTGTATGATACTTTCATACGTGCAACATAGAACTCTCTAATATGCTCCTCTCAATTACCATGCCCCGTGTATTATTCAAATTTTGGTATCTCACAATTTGGGGGAATGGTATCATTGTGATACATCGATCAAATGGATAAGGACATATATCTTAGACCACATAGGACTTTTTAGTCTTTCCCATTTGAATATTATATATTTTTTACATTAATGTTTATATTTAGGATGATATGTCATCTTGTGGATTATTCAATGGTGGAGCATACATAGTGTATTGTGGGATGGTGGATGAGTTATAAGCTAGATTTTGATATAATGGTGTGTTGGTGCTATATGTGTTGTATGGAGTGAATTGGGGGTTGGCTTGATATTGTGGATTTAGAGGTGATGAAGGTGGGGGTGTGTTGTATGCTCCATATTGACTTTGATATGTGACATTTTGTTGCACACTTTTGTATTGTTGTTGTTGAGGGTTGTATCACAATTTTTTTTGTGTTGTTGTTCAGCAAGATATTATTGTTGAGCATATTGTTTTTATTGGGCTTGTAATGCGTGTTTTTCTTGTAATGATTGATGTGATTTTAATCCTTGTTGTTATGCAATATCTTGTTGTTGACTAAGTGCTTGTTGTTGAGCAAGAGCTTGTTGTCATTGAGGAGATGAGATGAGGTGTTGTGGAGGTGGAATGATGGTTTGATTTGGTGTGATGTATTGATTTTGTGGGATGGTGTTGTGAGTGAGTTGTTGGTGTTGTGGTGGGGGGATGCTTTGATGTTGTCCTTGATATGTTTGATATTTCTAATATTGTGGGATTTGCTTTGTGACATTTGATGTTGTGAATTCTGATTTGTTAGATTTTAATTTTGATGTGATGAAACTTGACCTTGATATTAGGGTACTTGATGTTGTTGGCATGTTATATTTTGCAAAATATTATGTTGTGGAGGAACCTTATGTTGTTGAGGAATTTCTTGATGTTGAGTATTCACTTGATGTTGTGATCCTTGATGTTGAGGATTTACTTGGTGTTGGGACATTTGATGTTGAATATTCACTTGATGCTAAGAAATTTGATTTGTGACCCTTGATCTTGATTTGGTTGAATATTTACTTGATGTTGGGAATTCCCTTGATGTTGAGTATTCACTTGATGTTGGGACATTTTATTTTGTGACCCTTGATATTGTTGTGATACATGACCTTGATTTTGTTGAGAACCTTGACCTTGATTATTTTTCACACTAGGAATATTGGTGTGAAAATTTTGAGCATTAGATGTAAATGGGATATTGGTGTTTTGAGCATGAAACATGGGTGGAATGTTGGTGTTTTGAGCTTGAAATGTGGATAGAATGTTGGTGTTTTGAGGATGGGATGTGGATTTAATATTAGTGTTCTTAAGATGGGATGCAGATGTAATGTTGGTGTTTTGAGGGATGCTAGTGTTTTGAATTCCCACATTTGTGTAACTTCCTAGGTTTTGACCTAACCAATTTCCATGTTTATTGGTAAGGTTTTGTTGAATTTGTCCTAGTGATCGTTAATTGAATTGGTAAATTTGATGAGGATGATTTTGGAATTTTTTATATAATGTGATGGACCAAAGGTTCACTTTGAGGAGGTTGATGCATTGAGGCAATGCTTGTAGATGGTTGTTCCCTTAGTGTGTTCACATCAAAATTTTGGGGAAGTTTTGCACCTCCTTGTGCTAATTTAAGCATGTATTGACTTGGATGTAGATTCAACATTATGTTTTTGATATGAGTAAGGCATGGATCTTGTTCCATATCTAGTATTTCTTCAGCGATAAATTCTTGAGGGTTATTGGTGATGTCCTCTATTGGAAGCCTTACTTCTTGAGATGGTTGAGGGGGTGGTTTATTGTTCTTTGGTGTTGTAAAACCTCTAGGATTAAAATTAGGCATCCCAAAGATTGGTTCCCTAGCACTATAACTTTTTTTTGTAGGCATGTTTATACCACAAAGATTTGTTTCCATTTTCCTTTTTCTCTTGTGTTGTGACCATAAAATTTGTATCAACCCTAGGATATGAACTATTTTTTTAAAATTCCTTGTTTTCTTTAAATTTTTCTAACAAAGACCTTTTTATAGGTTTAGGACCAAAGATGGATGATTTTGTGAATGTGTGTAAGATATGAAACTATCAATTATTTACAAGAATCGAGCTCAAGCTCTAGATGTATTTGATGTTGTTGATGATGAAATTGCAAACCTTGGGAGTAGACTTGTGAATCAAAGGTGAGTTTGTGCAAAACATGTTTACTAATTTAACTAAATTCTTAGAAATAGATTGTTTCCAAACATGAAGTTAAACTAGATGGGGTGAAAAACTTAATTCTAAGATATTTGTGTCAAACTTTCAAGTTTTCATGTTTGATGGTTTTGATGTTTATTGTTTGATGTTGATCCTAATTGAAAACCTAAAAGGTGTTTTGACAAGATCAAGATGATAAAGAACATGAACTTTGTTTGATGTTTTGAGTGCTTTTAGTGAGCCAATATTGTTTTTGCACTAATTGAACCAGTTGAGAGTTTTTAACCAATAGATGAAATCATATAATATTTTGAATAATGTTGTTTTAAAAATCTAGCAAAGGCATTGCTCTATTTTTCTACAAAGGTGTCAATATTTGCCAAGGTGTCACTATTTGGTAGAAGAATTGGACTATCCAAATAGAGGCTTCACTATACAAATTTTAATTATCCCTGGAAAATTTGTCACAATGTGTAAAGGTGTCGATGTGTAAATAGAATCACCATTTTGTAAAAAAACAAAAGCATTGGTTTGTGCAAATGCATCGCACTATTCAGGAAAATGCATCGATCTGCATAGTGGATCTTTAAAATATGAGTTGACCTAATTTTTTTGATGTTTTACTTTTGAAAAACACATTATACAACATTTGGATTGACTGAATTAGGTGTTTGGATGTTTTTCACAAGTTCTTCCATAAGAACACACTAATTGGTGTCAAAAGGTCATCACATGAAAACACACTATGAAGTACAACCTATTTAGTAGTTAGATTGGGTTTATCTTCTAAAATTGGGCCCATTGATAAAATACTACTCATAGAATGGGTAACTAGAGTATGTGCATGCACATGAAACACCTCCTACCTTGGAAGGAAAACTTCCTTGCAATGAGTTTTGTTACCTCAACTAGGATTGGTACATAGCAAGTAACTTCATGGGATGATGCTATCCCATTGCTACACTAATAGAAGATGTTCAAAAGTCTTAGTCCTCCAAAAACATAGGTTTGTAATGGGTAGATCATCGATGAACACTATTGGCTACATAAACATCTCCTTGAGGAACTGAAAAATCATAGTCCCCTAGAAAAAGTCTAGTACACTATATTTTTGGATCAAACTATAACTTTTTCTCTCATCTAATTTATATAGTGCACCCAAAAAATTTGCTTGAGGTCAAACCCTTGAGTTCTCTGCAAGGATGTCTCAAGGTAGGCCTCCTACTTAAAAAGAAAGGGAAAGATTCTTGTTACTATTTCTCTTCACCCAAGATCACACTAGGCATGAGGGGAGAGGATAAGTAGCAAATTCCTTCATCTAACAATGAACATAAAATACAAGTTCAAGATGTTTCTTTATGCAGGAGCATCCTGGGGTACCAAGCAATCCCGCAAAACCAAAAATATTTTAAAATTTTATGTTTTTGTTTTATTTTAATTTTTGGCTGCATGTGCAAATTGTTGAAATTTTCAACTCTTCCAACATAGTAGAATTTGGTGATGGATTATGAGAAAATAAAATTATTAATTGATTCATTTTTAATTTTTTTTTTTAAGATTTTAATTTTACAAAAAGGAAAATCTTACACCCAAGCTTGGAGTGGGCATTTAATATGCTTTGCAACTCCACTTTGAAATTTGAATTTATATTTTGTTGGAAGTTGGGAATGCAGGGTGTTGAGGGATAGTGGAGATAGTGGGTTGGAAAGTGGGAAGGAAACTTTGAATTAAACATTGAATGAACATTCCAAGAAGAGGAAATCCATGCCAGAAATGAGTAATGAGAATTTTGGAGGTTTGACTAACATATTATTATTTTTGGGAAAAGAGAAAAGATTGTCTGGGTCATAACTATGAGACCCAATATCAGTAAAACAACCATAACTTTCTCATATTAGATTGAAATTAAGAATTTAAAAATGATCTGGAAACCTAGAAATGAGGCGTACCAAAACCAGAAACCATTTGAAGAAATTTTGATGAATGACAAAGCATTGATAGATATAAAGTGACAGGTTTTCCTGGCGGTTTAGTAGAGATTTTGAGAAATCAATACCGAATTCTTCTCACACATTTCTATATATTGATTCTTGCAATTTGGTGAAGGGGGCTTTGGAGAAGAAGAGTTTTGCATACTCATATGCTTTTGGAATGAATATAGAATGTTGAGCTGTATATTTTTGTATGTGTAAAGCCCATGATGCATGGAAGCATATGAGCTCCATTATTATCTAATTCATTTTCAGATTTTGAAATCAATATGTGTTGTAGATTTCTCTTCAATATTTTGTTGTTAATGTTTATTTGACACCTTCTTGCATAGTGTAGTATGTGTGTTTGGTTTCAAATTTGAAAGGGACAGTATCCCTCCTTTCCAGTGGTATCAGAGTAGGAGTTCCTAAGTGTGCAAATAGAGCACCAATTGAAGACAGTTTGCACTAGGACTTGAGGGTGGAGAATGTGTGGATTTTACTTGTAGATGAATGTGCAAGTAGTAAGGAGATTTTTTCAAAAGAATTGAAGAACCGAAGTTCCCATGATTGTAAATAGACCGTCCAAGGAGGAAGTTTATAATAATATCGGTAAATATTGGAAGAGAGTTTTGTAAATAGATCACCAAAGGAGGCAGTTTAGAAGAGACTATAGAGATTACGAGACATGGAGGATGAGACTATAGATATTGCAACGGTAGAAGAGAGTACTTTAGGGAACACGTATGAAGTTGAGAAGGAGGATTTACTCATTCAGATTGAAAGAGAATAGGACCAACTTATTGCGGGGGAAGCAAAAGTTGCAGCAATGGAGGATACTA
This sequence comes from Sequoiadendron giganteum, assembly GCA_007115665.2. Lineage (NCBI taxonomy): Eukaryota > Viridiplantae > Streptophyta > Pinopsida > Cupressales > Cupressaceae > Sequoiadendron > Sequoiadendron giganteum. The sequence continues at coordinate 484,268,239 of CM021104.1, forward strand.
AGGTAAAATTTATTTTTGACAAATATTTTTATGAAGATGAATGTGATTATAATGAAGTTGCAGCAAAAGAGTGTCCTTTGAGCAACATAGAAGAAAGTGAAGGTGATGATTTATTGATGCGAATGACAACAATTGAAAGAGTGGGATGAGTTAATCTCAATTTAGATAAAGGTTGCAGTAGAAGGTGAGGTAAAATCAGATTTTAATATTTTTTTGATGAAGATAGGAATGTAGAAATGGAGAAATTTGTTGTAGGAGAGAAACAGAATAATGAGGACTTGTTGGTGGATATGGAGCATCAAATTGATGAAGAGGTAAATTTTGATTTTTCTACATTATGTGATGAAGAAATTGATTTGGATGTTGTGGAGAGAAGAGAAAATTTAGTAGATATGAAAGAATTTACAATAATAGATTGGCATTCAGAGGTTACAAATTTATATGTAGAAGTTGTAGGGGTAGATTTGTGTGAGTATGTTGTAGGTGTCGATGTGTATGATGAGGGAATTTGGTGGCACTAATACATTTTGACTCAATTTTCGACGAAAGGTCGTCGAAATTTTGACAAAATTTGAAACGTCGAAATTTCAACCCAGCCGACGATGCTGGGTCAGAATTTTGACATTTCAAATTTCGTTGAAATTCCAAAGAAATTATTAGGATGAAAGGGCATCAAAATTCTAACGAACTTTTATCAGAAATTGAGTCAAAATGTATCAGTGTGGGGGTGGTCGGATTTTGGTGGGTTAAGACCCATGGAATAAGAGAAGAATGGTAGGAAAATTTGTTGGAGGAGATCAAAGCTAGTTCTAGCAAGATGTTGGAAGAAGAGGAAGAAGAAAATAATTCATGTGCACTTTGGACAGCGATGAAGTTCGTTGTAGATTGCTTGCAATTTGAAAGAGTGGTTCTACCATTCAACTCCACTTTTGTGAGCCTATGCTCACAAAATTTCTACCCCAGGTGTCTGATGTAGGAGCATCCTAGGGTACCAAACAATCCTACACAATCAAAAATATTTTAAAATTTTATGCTTGTGTTTTATTTTGATTTTTGGCTACAGGTGCAAATTGTTGAAATTTTCAACTCTTCTAGCATAGCAAAATTTGGTGATGGATTGTGAGAAAATTAAATTATTAATTAATTAATTTTTTATTTTTTTAAAAAATATGTTAATTTTACAAAAAAGAAAATCTTACACCCAAGCTTGGAGTGGGAATTTAATATGCTCGGTAACTCCACTTTGAAATTTGAATTTGTATTTTTTCGCAAGTTGGGAATGTAGGGTGTTGAGGGAGAGTGGAGAGAGTGGGTTGGAAAGTGGGAAGAAAATTTTGAATTGAACATTGAATGAACATGCCAAGAAGATGAAATCCATGCCAGAAAGGATTAATGTGCATTTTGGAGGTTCGATTGGCATATTATTATTTTTAGGAAAAGAGAAAAGATTGTCTAGGTTGTAACTATGAGACCCAGTCTCTGTATAACACCCATAACTTTCTCATATTAGATCAAAATTAAAAATTTCAAAATAATCTCAAAAGTTGGAAATGAGGTGCACCAAACCGAGAAACCATTTGAGGAAATTTTGATGAATGACAAAACATTGATAGGAAAAACTTGATGAGTTTTCAAGATGGTTTAGTGGAGGTTGTTTTGGAAACCAATAGTGGTTTCTTCTCACACATTTATATTTATTGATGCTTGCAATTTGGTGAAGGGGGGCTTTGGAGAAGAAGAGTTTTGTATACTCAAATGTTGTTGGAATGAAGCTAGAATGTTGAGTTCTGGATTTTTGTATGTGTAAATCCCATGAAGCATGGGAGCATATGAGCTGGGTAAAAGTATAAAGTTGTGTCACACTTTATGCCAACTTATCAGCACAAGTGAATTTAAGTATTACTAACTAAAAATATATTTTGGTCAAACATATAATCTTGTAAGATTCATTCTAGCTAAGTTAGATATATCCACAACTTTTCCATTTAAAATTGTTGGCTAAATGCATATGTAGCACCATTTTGAGGCCAATTTATCAAAAAATAAATTTATTTGAAAAATCGATGTTTTAACAATTTCTACTCATGTAAATAATATTTTTTTAAAAATCTAAAAATATCCCTTTTTAGATCCATAGGTCTAGTTTTTAAATATATATATTTTAATAATTAAATTATTATTTGTATTTGTATTTTTATTTTTACTAAAAGTAGGTTATCAGCATAAAATATTAGGTTGATTACCATGTCAAAGAAAAAAAGTAAAACTAATTTTAATTTTTTTTTTTTAAATATGATGCACTAGATAAAAGAATCTATATCAAGAGAGTATAATTTTTTGCTATTTTAGATAAATAGATAATATGAAAGTTGGCGTCCAATGGAAACAACTATATTTTAATATGTTCACATTTTAATATTTATTTAAAAATATATATTTATCAAAACTGGAAAAAAATATATCTATGCACTAAAGTTTTAAGTTATAAATACACAAAAAAAAATTGGAGAAAAAATAAAAATTACTATATAAAGGTTGACATTTTATGTGATTTGACTTTTCAACATTTTTCAACAACTAAATTATAGTACATCAATTTATAAAAAATTATATTCAAATAATTTTTGTTTAAAAAATAAAAATACAAACATAAAATATACTAAAAAAGAAATATTTTATTAGTTTACATCATTTCAAAATTCAAAACATATGTCACTTTTTAGTGATTCAAGTTTAAAAGTTGGATCAATGTTGGTTGTTTCCTTAAAAAAGTGTGACACAGCTTTGTGCTTTTACCTAACTCCATGATTATGTAATTCATTTTCAGATTTTGAAATCAATATATGTTGCAGATTTCTCTTCTATATTTTGTTGTTAATGTTTATTTGTTGCCTTCTTGCATAGTGTAGTATGTGTGTTTGGTTTTAGATTTGAAAGGGAGAGTATCCCTCTTTGTCATTTATCTTCACACAAGATCACACTAGGTACAAGTGGAGAGGATACACATCTCAAACCTTTCCAAGCATGATATTCAAAGCAAACATTTGTTCATTTTAGGTGCACCAAAGTAAAATTTTTATTTGGGTGAAATCACAATACTACGTATCATTTTTTTTGTCAAGATGGACATTTATATCAACATTTTTAATTGAATCTTCACCTTCTAAGACTGATATCAACTAAACAATTAAGAATTTAAAGATGATGTGAACTAGTGATTTGTGAAAATTTGTGTGTAGATTCTAAATATATATTTTTTAATTTTTTTTCTAAAATAAATCATGAATCTTTTAACATCTTCTTTCATAACTAGTTTTAAATAGTTGACAACATTTTCAAAAAGAAATGTTTTTGTCATCAAACATAATTTTTTTCTAAAAAGGATGAAATTCTAATTTTTAAAATATAAATTCTTAACATAAATATCTAGGGCAAGGACATTTTTTCATAATTTTGTTACATATTTTTTAAATTAATTTTTGAAGTCACTGTAACTATGATTTGGACATAGGTGTATGTCATCAAACATAACTTGTGTATATATCATAATCCTATTTTTTTATGAAACAAAGACATTAATACCTAGGTCAAAAGTATTTTTAAAATTTTTTTACAATGGTTTACTATTTTTCCACCTCTGTAGAATAAAGAACTTGATGTTTGGTGAAAAACCTATGTTAAGTAAAAATTGAAAATTAAATACATGATAAAATGAAAACATATCAAAACTATACTTTTTGGAAAGATCATTTCAAGGGCCACGATCTTGAAAAATATAATTTCTAAATGACTTTATTTAATACCTCAAAAGACAAATAAAAATATTTTTTACCAACATTTTGATAGGTGTGAAGGAGACTCCATTGTGGGTATGATTTATTACTAGAGGGGTTCTATCCAAGGGAGTTTGATCTAAGGGGGTCTTATCTAACCATCTTCAATTAAAACCCTTTAGATGGAACCTCTCAAGGCTTAAATCATTTGTTTTTTTTCTAAAAGTAAGTGATTTTAGGAAAAAATCAGGATGTCCCAAAAGTGAGACACACTATTGTGACAACATCCATTTATTTCAAGCACAAAAGCTAACTCATGAAATTTGTATGTTTATTTTAACCCCATATAGAGATGAAATTCAATTGTCTAATTTTAAACACCAAATCCAAAAATGAGAGTTGTAGGGTTCAATTTTATCCACCAAAGCTAAATGTGAATCTAGACTTTAATGCATTAAACTAAAATGGCTCTAAGATTATTCCTTCAAATAAGTGTTAAAAAAAATGTTGGAATTTGATTCATGCTTCATTCCTTCAACAAGTGTTAACAAACAATTTTTAACTTTCATCAATGCTTGATGATTCACCTAATTGCCTACAAATGTTAGTCTCATAAACTAGAAAATACCAAAAAATAAATAGTTAGGGTTAGGTGAAAAAGTAATTTCGAAACAAATCAAATCCTAAAAATTTGAATTATTTGGTATAGCTGCAAAGGTGTTGCTCTATTCGACAAAGGCTTTTCTTTTTTCGACAAAGGTGTCACTCTATCAGATAGAGGCATTAGTTTGGTTATCTACAAAAGTGTCACTATTTGGTGGATGCAACACTCTATCACCTTCAAAAAGGAAAATTAAGAATGTCAAGAAAAGGTGTCATTATTTGTATATGCATCATCCTTTAACATGAAAATGTGTTATCATTTGTAAAAGAATTGGTTTGGTTAGCTGTAAAGGTGTCGCTCTACCTCTTGAACTTGTAACCTCTGAAAAATAAACAAAAGTAAATTAGCTAGGGATGTGGGTCCCATTTGGAGTGCCAAAATATGAATATGGAAGATTAATATGATTAAATAAAATGGAAACTAACCAAGTAAGCAAGAAAATGACCACATTAAACCATATTCCAATGAGATTCTTGCAATTATCAATCAATGTTCAATTAAAACATTAAATACAAAGAGTAATGCAAATGAACATATAACTAACCAATGTAAACCTTATCCCATTGGGGGATTAGTGTTGAAATTGATGTGGAGTGCTTAGCCTCAAGCCTAATCCATGGTTGATGATGCAAAGATTCAAAAGGTTAATGAATTGATTAAGGTTGATTGAAAAATTGATCTTAAATGGTAAGGGTGAGTATGAAATTTAGTAGAGTGACTTTTCTCACGTGATTGTGAATTGAATTCATGCAAAACGAGAACTATTTATAGATTTTTTAAATGAATCAATGATTGAGATTGAATTGGCTAAAAACGGATGAAATTGAAGAAGAGAAGATGGCATGGATCAAAGATCAAATCAAGGGTTGATAATGCATAATGACATGGATCAAGGATTTTAATCAAAGGTCCAAATTGCTTGAGACACTAACAAATCCCTTAATTTTAGGAGTATGTGGAAGATATTTTCATGTGGAGGGAAATATTTGAATTTTAAAAGAGAATATTCCATGAGAATACTCTTTGAATGATTGGAGGAAATTATCCAATTAAACAATTTAAGAAATTATTTAATTATGCGAGTGGAGGAAATTAGAAACTTTAATTAAACAATTAGGAATTATTTAATCAGAGTGAATTTATGACATTTAATTAAATAATTTGGCATTATTTAATAAAAAGAGAAGAAAATTAGTGTGAAAGATGATTCAAATTAATAAAATAAAATTAATTATTTGATTAATAGGGGAAAATAATAAATTTAATTAAACTATTGACATTATTTAATTAAATAGATGAAAATTAGTGAATTAAGAGAGAAATGGTGTTAATAATCGAAATCTCGATGTGTGATATGATCATGGTCCATTTTTAGGTGTCTATAAGGGGAAAATTCTATAGTTATAAATTTCCTATTTTGTAATTTCTACTTTCTATATTGTACTCACTTTAGTGTCCATACCCTTGTAGTTTTAGGTGTCTTTTTAGCCTATTTACTTAGCCTTTTCTTAGTAATATGAGTGCCAGTTAATCCCACTTCCAATAGTAATTGTTTTCTTGTATTTATGTGGTCTTACATATACTAGAACTTCAACACATTTATAGTATCATCAACATAGTTTTAACTATACAAAACCACTTTCGGATCTAATGCAATTAATGTTAATTATTTTTAAATCACTCCCTTACACACAACCTTCTAATTTTATTAGGTTTTACCTCTATTAATGATTCCCTTCCACCCTTTCAAAATCATCTCTTGCAATTACAACCAGTGTCAACTTTATTTCTTTTACTTTATTCTTACAACTTTCATTTGTCTTTTTAAGCTATATTTATAGATTAGATATTTGTATCATTTTAAAGAAAAATCTAATTGAAATTCATTCTCTAAATCTTAAAGTTACACAATCAAACTCTTGAATATTCATATTAACTTATTGTATTCCATCATATAATTTCCTCACTTTACTTTCACTCTATAACTTCTTCCTTTAATACCACCATTATAACTTGAAAAATAAACCCAAAACCTATGACTATGATTTGTCAAACTTTTTATATATATTTTCAATCCATTCACATATCAATACACACAGAAGAAAATTATTATAGCCTAGCTTTATTATTTCCTATATTTCTATTTGTTGTTCCTAACATAGAGTACACTTGGATAATATCACACAATATTATTATTCTATTGACTATCATAAGGTTTAAAAGTAGCAAGCATGGCCTTTATTGAAGTAGGATCCAAATAATATAAACCTTTCTCTCTATCCTAAATATAAATTTAGTTTAGTTTATTCTCTCTAATAGAGTAGACTTCATAACTATTCCTACCTTGGTTATTTATAGGCTAAGGTATACTTGCTCCAAAAATATAGTCGTCATATGACAAAAGGACGTTATCATTATTATATTTTCTCCATCACAAATACATTTTTTTTTATTCCAAAATTTTCTTTCTTTCATTTCTTATCATTCTATGCATTTCATTTTTAAATCCTCGATGTGTTCACAACTTTTCATTTTGATATTATAATTAATTGCAAATTCTTGTGATTTGCTTCATTCGAATAACATATTCCTTCTAGGAAAGAACTTTAATTTTTTACAAGCACATTCTTTCAATAGTTCATAGTTCCTTTATTTCCTTTAAATGGTTTCTTTTAGTAAAGATTTTTTTTAGTGTTAATTAGATTAATTTAAATTTATATTTGTGTATTTTATTGTTTTTAAGAAATATTAATTTGATTTTTAGTTTAATTAATATATATATAAGATAGTCATCTTTTATTCTTTTCATAATTTACATTAGATTAAAATCTACAATTTAAAGTTCATTTTTACACATAATTTAGATCTTTAATTTACATATTTGATCTAATTTTATTCATGGAAATCTCTTAGATAAATTTTATGAATGTTATAATTTAGATTTTATCATTTTGTTTCCAATTCATTTGAGAATAAGTCTATAAATTATAGTTCAAAAGTTATGATCATAATAATAGATAATTTTCTATCAACTATAAAACATTAGATAAAAAATGTTAAATTTTTTAACTTCTATTTTTTCTAATTTATGACATATGATATGTCACAAATCTAAATTAAGTTATTTTGGTTATATTTCTTTCCATAATTTTAAACCTAATTTTAGTAAAGGATTTTTTATGATTTTTTTACAATTCTAAAGGAGGAGAACTAAACCATTTTTAAATAGGAGATTGTATTTAAATAAAAAATGTAATAAATATGTATCATCCACGTAGGGATATTGTCAATTTTTTATCTAGTCCATAATGTAAGTCAAATAGATTTAATGGGAGAGAAACCATAATTAACTCTAATAACACTCTTAATAAAGTAAAAACTTTTACAAGAAATTTGAAAATGACTAACATATATCAAAATTGGTGAAATTATCTTTATCCATACCTATTCCTAGTTAGTTTGGGTTCTATTTTGATAGAATGAATTAATAAAATAACACATTGATAAATGTCACTCTTATTTTATGTTTAGACACATGAACTAATCCTTATCCATCCCATTTACACATATTTCCATAAATTCAACTTTATCTCATTCTTAATTGTACCTATTTTCACACATTCACATTATTATCACCTCAAACTTCCATGCATTTATTAATAATTTTATTATCATATTTCCTCATCTTGAGTCAATCTTAAGATACTTCGGTTTGAGCCTAAGCTACTTAAAATTTGCCCTAAAATTTATAGGTTAAATTTTCAACCTTTACTATTGGTCATTAGGAGTTGAATTGACATAAGCTTGCATTACTTATTGACATGTCTTGGTATTTAAAAAAGTCATTTGTACACTTTTTTTTTGTTGGAAATAAAGTTATTACAATAAGAATATAATTATATTAATATCTTAATTTAGAACATAGAATAAATATACAACATTAAATTTTTATATGGGTCATTTGCATAATTTTGCATGTTGTATTTTATAATTCACTCAAGACTATAAATTTGGTTTGATAAAAGTATTACCAAGATTATCTTGAACTAAAATTTAACATATCCTTGAAAGTTATTCCTAAATACTACATATTCTTGTATAAATTTAGATATCAAAGCTCAAGGAAAAGATGGTTTTAGAAGTTTATAGTCTACAATATGAGATCCATGCCTTAGAAATAAGTTCTAAACTACTGAAGATCAACCTAGAAGCACTCAAGTGACAGCATGGAGATTTGTCACCCATTTGAGAAAGTGAATTTTTTTAGTAGATTCCATTAAAAAATTTGGGAAAGCTCTCATGAAGTACATATGTGGTAGTAATGTGAAAAATGGGTGTGCAAACCAACCATTTTTTGGCCAAACCTCCTTAACTACAAAAAGACTAATTCCTTCTTATATGTGTGGGGGGACTAGGTTGAAGTTTATTTGGACCAACTAGGTTTTTCCGAATTCACTTTAGATGAATATGCTTGTTCCCCTAGTGTAGGTAGTAAAATTTTGGCATCACTTTTCATTATTTTCTAAATTAGGATTAAATTAATTGTTTCTTTTACACTTTTGATAAAATTTTACAAATATAAATTATATTATTTGGATAATAAAAGTTACACATTTGTAGATCTTATTATGCAAATATTGACAATATCATTTTTATTATATTTACTATTTGTTTCTAAACTTTGATGAAAAACCGATTATTAGTCTATAAGTTAAGGTTGATTCTATTCACAGATACTCAAAAAAAATTTTTTTTTTTTGAAAAAAGTAATACATGAGAGGAGAGAGTCCCAGTCAAGATGATATCAATTATTAAAATTTTGATAAATAAGCTCTAAAATGTTTGATGTCCCATAAAAGTACTTTATTTTTGGGACACACAAGTTTAAAAATTTATTATAAATATTTTTTTTGAGCAAAAGGCATATATGCCTATATATTATATTATAATAGAGGTAAAAGATGTATATAAAGTTACCATAGATGGCATGAGTTTCAATATTTCAAGTTGGCTTAACCAACATCAGATCAATACTATCTACCCAACAACCCAAAATTCTATCTGAATATTAAGAAAACACCCCTTTACAGGATAATTACAAACTATATAGTAGTTTTTATGCTCGATCAGACCTGCCACCCTAAACTTTGCATGAAATATTGCCTATTAAGTAGGCAGAAAAAACCAAAATTAAAAGTATGAATACATTAATTTCCCCTATGGGGACCCTAAACAAAATTTTCATCTTGCTCCTCCTGAGGCACCACAAGCACTTTATTAACTACCACTACTTGAGAGTGCACCGTAATTTTTATATTTGGGACTTGATGCCACTCTCTATTTTCCCTTTGAATTGAAGGCAAAACATTGACCTAAAATATTTTCCCTTTGAACCATGTACTAAAGTATCAAGTTCAAAAGGAAAACAATGAAATATTTTTTTATTCCAAATCTCTTCATGAAAAAAATTCAACAATTAAATAACACTAACAATATTATTAGAGATAATTGAAGTTTGTTGGTAATTCTCATACTCATGGAGAAATGTTGGAACAAAAATGGTCAATTTTTAGGAAACTACAATGGTCAAATTTTAGGAGAAAATCATGGAGGGAATGAGTTTCAGTGCTGGAAAAATGACTATCAATTTTTAGGAGGGAACGAGTCTCAACACTAGAAAAGCGACAGTCAATTTTTAGTAGGGAACAAGTTTCAATACTAGAAAAGTGATGGTCAATTTTTAGGAGAGAAAAAGACACGATGCAACAACAATAACTACACAAAAAATACCATAATTTTTGCCTCTCGAAGGCCTCAAAGCTTTCAAGGATATGTTGGCTAGAATCTAAAATGTGCACCCATAAGGAATGATACTTGGCAACATGCTAGGTACAAATCTACTAGAGTAAAGCATATATTTGCAAAACCTAATTGGGTTTTGTTTTGACCTAGTCGACACCTAGATCACAATAAGCAACCAATTTTTGATTTTGTGAAGAAGATAGGGCACTAGGAGACTAAAAGTAGAATCTTACAGCTAAAAGATACTATGAAAATGATCCAAAGTTTTTGAATAAGCTATATGAAGATAGTGAGCTTGATCTCAGATCTCTTAGGGCTTCAAAGTTGCAAGGGAGAGATGAGTCTCAAGGTCTGATTCAATGAGGGTTCCATTCGAATCACACAACAAGTCGGTTGGTGTAGGATTTTCAAGCATCATCCAAAAGGTTTGAACAACCCTACGATTTCTCTGGTAGGAACTACTCTGAGTCGACCCTGAGAAATCAACAAAGGAAAACACAAGATGATTTTAGAAAAGAGGCTTTACAAAATTATTGGTATTAGGGGATTCATAAGGATGTACTGGACAATAATAAAAATAAGGAGAATCAAAATGAAAAAGGAAAGGGACCACTTGAGAATAAACAGACCCCAAGGCCATTATAGGATCAGTGCCTAAGTATGGAAAAAAAACCAAAAAGAAGGGTTCCAAGAGAAAAAAAGGAGAAATGTGCCAAGAAGGAAATCTCAAAAGAAAATTTGGAGATGGAAAGAGCCCACCCATCTAGTACAGAAAGAGCATATCAACATGGTAGAGGAAGGGGAGATGGTTAAAAGGGTTCCCAAGCGAATCAAAAGGGCATAGTACATATTGCATTTCTAGGGAATCTACTACAACCTCAGGTTAAGGATCTCAGAGAGAAAGCATTAATTTGTAAGTTTGTGAATTTTACCCTTGATTTAGGTAAATTAAAGGAATTACTGGCTGAGGAATGGGAAGGGGTTCAAACAATTTTTAATGTAGATAAATCTATGGGGATTTTTTTTCTAATTTTTTGTAATAAAGAAAGGCACAATGCTATATTTAAAGTTAAATCTTGGATTTTTGAGGGATCGGGCCTATGCATGTAGCCATGGGTTCAGAATTTTAAACCTTGATATTTTTCTTTAAGATTCATTCCTTACTAGATTTAGATGCATGCTTTACCATTGGAATACATGGCATTGAATTTAATCAAAATCATGACTAATCAAGTGGGAATCTTTCTTAAACATAACCATATATTTTTTCAAAACCCTTCAATGCCAGTTAGGGTTTCTGTATTACTTGATATCTCAAAATATTTGCCTCAACAAATCCATCTGGCATCAAAATTTGGGAAATGGGTTCAAAATATCATTTTGGAAACCCCGAATAATGCTTGTGTAAAATGTCATATAATAGGGCATATACTTGTAATTTTTTAGACTAGGCTTGATTATGATGATTTGAACAGTGGGCAATATGCTAATGTTGCTACTAGAGATCTTGACTCATCACTAGATGATAATCAATATTAGAAATTGTGAAGCATGCCAAAAAGGGAACTTGGTGTGAGAAGAAGATAGAGAGCAATCTGGAGATAGAAGGGAAATCTAAGCCAAAAAAGACTTTTTTTTTAATCTTTTCAAACCAACAAGAAGAAGGATTTTTTGATGTGAATATGTTGAAATGCACAAGACAACTGAGAGGGGGGGTGAATCAGTTGTATCAAATCACTTTACTTCTAAAATTAATCTTTTCACTTTAACTTCAATTTGTTATTAAGTGTGAACATGAAATGAAAATAACAGAAATAAAACACCAAAGACACTAGATTTACGTGGAAAACCCAATGAGGGAAAAACCATGGTGAGGATTAACTCACAATATAGTAGGAATGTAATACCAGATACAAAGGCTCACTACCAGAGGGCTCACCACCTAGATACAAAGGCTCACTGCCAATAGAGGACTCACTATCCAGAAGGAGGATCACTGCCTATAGAAAAAGAAAAAATAAATGAAGATCCACCACTAGGGTTCCACACATTCGCAACTTGATCAGAAGATTGTAAACACCATCATCTCACTGCTTTCAAGAATCTAATACCTTAAAGTACTGATTCCTCAATTCAATCTTCCACTCTCTACTTTTCTCTCTTGTTCACACACTTCAATTACTTGCTTGAATCATGGATGGATGGATAGGAAATTCACCAAAACTTGATTTTATTTTATGCCATGTTCAACCCTAGAAACATTCTCCAAGGTCAGCTATACAATTTCATTTACAAATTTAAACTAGGTTAGCTACTCAACATTCCCTCGATGGATAAGAATGAGAGAGAACCAATTAAATATTTAATTTAGGACCTAAACAACATCTTGGATCAATCACATGCTTCCTTAAGTCGATGAAAAAACTTATTGTAATGTGTAGAAACTAGGTCAACCAAACCTAATGAAAACACCAATGATCTTTGAAGTACACCCATCTCTAGGAAGATGATCACACATGGATCACTCACCACGCTTCACCAAAATTTTTACCTCTTTGAGAATACCTCTGGTACATCCACAATGATTACAACAAACTTCATTCACAGAGAACTCTTCAATAGTCCAACCAGACCAACCAACAAATCATTGTGGCTCTAGAGAAGGTCTTTCAGAGTGCCAAACCATAATTTTTTTTGTCAAAACACAAAAAACCATTAGTAAGAATCATCTCCCAGATCCACAAGATCTGAAACCAAATATGAGAAGACTGTGGAGCCAAAAAATTTCTCCTAGTCCTCAAACAGATAGTTCTACCAAACTAGTTCACACACCAGTGAACATATCTTTTACTCTCCATCAAACCAGAAGCTAAAAATCTGGATATATTATCCTTTGAATCTCATGAACACACTTATAGATTTGCACATGCATAGGATCAATACAAAAGAAATACAAATCACAATACCAAAGCACACTCAGAACAAACACTTCAACACTGCCTTCATTATTTCTTAAATTTTCTCAAAAGCACTTGGCAAAAATACAACTACAACTTCAGAAATATAGATCCATGTACTCAAAGCACTTGTACAGTATCTCAACTATACAAGTACCATCTTTACTCAAGCTGAACTGTGTTGAAATCAATGACAACATTAATGACAACACCATCAAACATATCCATATTTGCAACAATCTCCCCCTTTGTCATTGATGGCAACACATGATGTGAAAAACCATCAAAGATAACATACATGATTTTCAGAAGTGACAACCTACACAAGCATAATATTTTCACATGATTCTCTATCCCCCTTTGACATCAATGGAAAAGGAAATTATCACCATATAAAGCTCTGTTCACTCTCCCTTAGGAGTACACCCACATCAAATACTGCAACAATGAGCCTCTCTACTCCCCCTAAGGAGTAGACCTCAATCATCAGTCCAGATCAAAAAGATTTTTTGAATCCACTAGACTGATGCACCTCCATGTGCACTTAGTTCAAAGAAGGAGGGGCAGTAACCCCTAACTTCCCTCTGAGATACTCAAAGGTATCCTTTGGAAGAGCCTTGGTGAATATGTCAACAATTTTTTCCTTGGTAGGTACATATTCATGTCTAACTTCATTTTGCAATACCTTCTCCCTTAAGAAGTGATACTTGATAGATATGTGCTTTGTTCTAGAATGCATCACTGGAATCTTCAAAATTTTATATCACTTGTATTGTCACAAAATATAGAAATATGTTCATCACTCACCACACCAATGTCCATCAGGGTTTGCTTCATCCAAAGTACCTGTGTACAATAGGATGTTGCAGCAATATGCTCTGCTTCTACAATGGATAAAGAAACTGAATCTTGTTTCTTACTCAACCATGAAACTAATCTTCCTCCAAGGAAGATTGCATTGACACTTGTACTCTTTCGACCATCTACACAGTGAACCCAATTTGCATCAGTGTAGGCATTCAATGTGAAATCATTTTCCTTCAGATACCATAGCCCATAATATGGAGTTCCTTTAAGATATCTGAATATCCTCTTTACAGATGTAACATGTGCTTCCTTAGGTTCTACTTGAAATCTTGCAACTAAACATACTGTATGCATGATATGTGGTCTAGTAGCAGTAAGATACAGTAGTCCACCAATCATGGATCTGTACATACTCTGATCAACTTTAGCAGATTCATAATTCTTACTCAACTTGCATCCAGTTACCATAGGGGTACAGACCGGTTTGGAGTCATCCATTCAAAACTTCTTTAACAATTCCTTAATATACTTGGATTGTGAAATGAATATCCCTTTGTTAGTTTGATTTACTTGAAGTCCAAGGAAGAAATTCAACTCACCAATCATAGTTCAAATTATTTTTGCATCTCTTTAGCAAATTTCTTACACATACCTTCATTTTCACCAAAGATGATGTCATCAACATATACCACAACTATCAACATCTTATTTTTCTTAACCTTGAATTAAATATTGTTAATTGTGGACCCTTTTTTGAATCCTTTCTTTGTCAAGTATCTATCCAATCTAGCATACCAAGCTCTGGGAGCTTGTTTAAGTCTATATAATGCCTTCTTTAACTTACAAACCATGTCTAGTTTTTTTGACCATTGAAAACCTTCTAGTTGATCCATATATACTTCTTCTTCCAGTTCTCCATTCAGAAATGTAGACTTGGCATTCATTTGATATACTTTGAAGTCTTTATGAGATGAAAATGTCAAGAACATCCGAATGGCCTCCATTCTTTCTATAGGTGCAAAAGTTTCTTCAAAATCTATTCCTTCAACCTGTGAACATCCTTTGCATATTATTCTTTCTTTATTCCTTACCACTTCACCATCTTCATTCAGCTTGTTTATGAATACCCATTTTGAACCAATTACATTCTTGTTTGTAGGTCTAGGGACTAGTTCCCATGTCTCATTCTTCTCTATCTGTTGTAGTTCCTCTTTCATTGCTCTAACCAAGCTTTCATCATTACATGCTTCATCACAGTCTTAGGTTCTATCTTAGAAAGTAAACACAAGTTTACCTCAACCACTTTGATTCTTGTCTTTACTCCTTCACTTTTGTCTCCAATTATCTATTCCTCTAGATGATTTGTTTGTACATATTTAGGAGTATTAGGTGCAATTTCTAGAATCTCCTCTTCATCACTTTGTTCTTTTTCTTCCTTTTCTTCTTCTTGTACTTTCCCACAGATAGGATCATCAGGTTCAACTTCATTTATTTCCACTAGTCTATACATAGCTTCATCAACCTTCACATTAGCACTTTCAATTATTTTTCTCAATCTCTTATTAAAGCATCTATATGATTTATTGTTATTAGAATATCCAAGAAAAATTCCTTCATCACATCTAGCATCAAAATTTACAAGATTTTCATCATCTCTTCTAATGTAGCATCTACTTCCAAATACCTTAAAGTATTTAATAGTAGGAGTCTTACCATTCCATAACTCATAAGGAGTATTAGTGGTGTTACCTCTGATCTGAACTCTATTAGGAATGTAAACAACAGTGGGGATTGCTTCTCACCAATACACACAGGAAAATTTTCTTCTTTCATCATAGTTCTGGAAACCTCTTGAACAGTCTGGTTCTTTCTTTCTACAACTCCATTTTCTTGTGGGGTTCTAAGAGAAGAATAATATCTTTTTATGCCATGTTCTTCATAGAATGCATTGAACTCACCAAATGTAAATTCTCTACCTCTATCAGACCTTAAGCATTTTATTTTCAGTTTTGCCTCATTTTCTACTCTTTCCTTAAACACCTTGAATCTATCAAGAGCCTGAGCCTTTTCTCTAAGAAATGTAACCCATGTCATCCTAGAGTAATCACCAATCAAGAGAATAAAGTAATTTTCACCATTTAGGCTTCACGTTCTTGTAGGACCATAGAGGTCTATATGGATTAATTCCAACATCCTGGTAGATGATTGTTCCTTTCCTTTAAAACTGTTTCTTGTTTGTTTTCCCAACTGGCGACTTCTGCAAATTGAATTTAAAGGCTTTGTGATTCTAGGCAGATCTCTAACAACTTCCCTAGAACTGATACTGATCAAATTATCAAAATTCACATGTCACATCCTTTGGTGCTAGAGGCAACTCTCATTAATCTAAGAAACAAAACACTGACCATTACCAACCTTAAGATGATAGATGTTTCCATGAGTTCTTCTTCTAGTTGCTACCACAATTCTAGATCCTTTTGTGATCTCACAAGTGTTACCCTAAAACACAAGTTTAAAACCTTTGTTGCACATTTGTCCAACACTCAAGAGATTATGACCTAAAACCTTTACATAATAAAAAATGTTAGTATTATGTTTTCCATCAAGGCTAATTGTTCCTTTACCAAAAATCTTAGCACCGGAGTCATCTCCAAACATAAATATTCCTCCATCATACTTCTCAAGTTTAGTGAACTTACTCTTATCTCCAGTCATATGATTTGAACATCCGCTGTCAATTACCCAAAAGTCTTCATCCTGTCTAGCATGAAAATTAGTTACCAGAGTACCTTCCGTTTCATCATTATTACTCTCTGGACAAGTTTCCTTTGCACATATCCCATGGTTAGTAGATACAACTTTATTTTCCAGGGCTAGAAACAAACATTCATCTTTATCCTCCTCAAATTCAAATTCATCATTAGAAATTCTTGCATCTTCCTTGACATAATATAATTTCCTAAACTTCCTATCCTTTTTGTCTTTGTAATTGTTATTATTATCCTTATTCTTGTTTTGTGTATCTCTATTAGGACATCTTGATGCATAATGACCAATATTTCCACAACTGAAAAAATTAAAAGGCAACTTACCTTTGTATTTACCAGTACCTTTCTTCAATCTCCTTGTGAAATTTTCTTCCAAATATTCTGAATCATCATCATCTGAATCATCTCCTATCTTCATTACTTTAAAAGTTGTTTCAATCTTCTCCTTTTCTCTTGCAATTTTTCTCGTCTCGAATGCAATCAAGACATCGAATATATGTTCCTTAGTAAATGTCTTTGGATCATATGATTCTTCAAGAGTAGACACTTTGTCACTGTAATTGTTTGGTAGGGTCATCAAGATCTTCTCAATTATATCTTCATCTAACATGGTACAACCTTGATTCTTGATTTCAATTGATATAAGTTCAACTCTCTAATAATAGCTTCCAATATCTTCTCTATCTTCCATTCTCAAGTTCTCAAATTTTTCTTAGCAGTTAGTTTCCTCGACAAATTTACTCTATCATTCCCTTCATAAATGTCTTTCAATTTTATCCATACTTCATGAGTAGTAGCTAGAGAAATAACTTTTTTCTTTCAATTTTAGATAGAGCACTGAAGATAGCATACTTTTCCCTTTCATTCTCCTCATAAGTTGCAATCTCATCAGCAGAGGAAGGACCAACTGCTGGTATCACATACTTTGTCTCCACAGCCTTCTAGGTATTGAAACCAAGTGAAGTCAAGTAACCTCTCATATGTTCTTTCTAGTCACTATAATCAACTCCATCAAAAATAGGAATCTAAAACTTATGTGCCATCTAATCTACCTCAAGCGGTTAAGATTTTCACCGAGGAACCAGAGCTCTGCTACCAATTTTTGAAATGCACAAGACAATTGAGAGGGAGGGTGAATCAGTTGTATCAAATCACTTTACTTCTAAACTTAATCTTTTCACTTTAACTTCAATCTGTTATTAAGTGTGAACATGAAATGAAAATAATAGAAAGAAAACACCAGAGACACCAGATTTATGTGGAAAACCCAATGAGGGAAAAACCATGATGAGCATTAACTCACAATATAGTAGTACTAAAATACTGGATATAAAGGCTCACTACCAGAGGGCTCACTACCTAGATACAAAGGCTCACTTCCAACAAAGGACTCACTGTCCAGAAGGAGGATCATTGCCTATAGAAAAATAAAAGATAAATGAATATCCACCACTAGGGTTCCACACATTCACAACTTGATCAGAAGATTCTAGAAACCATCAGGTCACTGCTTTCAAGAATCTAACACCTTAAAGTACTATTTCCTCAATTCTCTCTTCCTCTCTTTTCTTTTCACACTTGTTTGCACACTTCACTTACTTGCTTGAATCATGGATGGATGGATATGAAATTCTCCACAACTTGATTTTATTTTATACCATCTTCCACCCTAGAAACATTCTCCAAGGTTGGCTATACAATTTCATTTATAGATTCAAACTAGGTCAGCTACTCAACATTCCCTCGGTGGATAAGAATGAGAGATGACCAATTACATATTTAATTTAGGACCTAAACAACATCTTGGATCAATCACATGCTTCCTTAAGTTGATGCAAAAATGTAATGTAACGTGTAGACACCAGGTTGGCCAAACCTAATGAAAACACCAATGATATTTGAAGTACACGCATCTCCAATAATATGATCACACATGGATCACTCAACATGCTTCACCAAATATTTTACCATCTCTGAGAATACCTCAAGTACATCCACAATGATTACAAAAAAAATCATTCATAGAGAACTCTTCAACAGTCCAATCAAACTAGCCAACAAAACATAGGGGCTCTAGAGTAGGTCCTCTAGAGCACCAAACCATAAGAAAGTTTGTCAAAACACATAAACCATCAGCAAGAATTATCTCCCAGATTTGCAAGATCTGAAACCAAATATCAAAAGACCACGGAGCCAAAAAATTTCTCCCAGTCCTCAAATAGATAGTTCTGCCAAACCAATTCACACACCAGTGAACATATCTTTTACTCTCCATCAAACCAAAATCTAAAAATATAGATATATTGTCCATTTAAGCTCATGAACACACTTATAGATCCACACATGCATAGGATCAATACAACATAAATACATAGCACAATACCAGATCACACTCAGAACACACACTTCAACACTACCTTTATTTCTCAAATTTTCTCAAAAGGACTTGGCAAAAATACAACTACAACCTCATAAATATAGCTCCATGTACTCTAAGCACTTCTATAATATCTCAACTATACAAGTACCATCTGTACTCAACCTGAACTATGTTGAAATCAATGACAACATTGCAACACCATTAAACACATCCATACTTTCAATAGAATACACATGGATTATTGTCTTAACCTATATTCACCTTCTCTTCCCCAAGTTTCAGAACAACATTTGGATATTATTGTGCAAAAATTGATGTTTGAAGATTGTTCAAAGCCCCAATATGTGTCATCAAATAGATGCAAGGGTGTTTTTCCTACTCTACTATATCAAGACTCATCTACATTGATATCAGAAATTGTGAAGCATGTTAGCAAGGGGACCTGGTGTGAGAAGAAGATAGAGAACAATTTGGAGATAGGAGGGTAGTTTAAGCTGAAAAAGACTATTTTGATCTCTTTGCAAACCAACAAGAAGAAGGATTTTTTAATGCGAATGCACATGGATTACTATCTTAATTTATATTCACCTTCTCTTCCCCAAGTTTCAAAACAACATTTGGACATTATTGTGCAAAAATTGATGTTTGCATATTGTTCAAAGCCCAAAGATGTGTCATCAAATAGATACAGGGGTGTTTTTCCTACTCTCCTATCTCAAGACTCATCTACATTGATTCAAACTACTCATCCTAATAAAATAGATGAGCTAGAATTGCTAGCAAAACAATTCTTAATTTTAGTAGGTTCAAAAATGTATGATGAAATAGCAGAGGAGTTTGCAGCTAAGGAGGGTTGAGGGAAAGGTGTAGTGGATCAAGAGGACAACACAACAGGGGTAACAAAGCATAAGGTGGATTAGGGGAAAAAAGGGATAACTTATGAAGGGAATGGGTCATACTATTGTACTCATGAATATTTAGATCAACACTCACAGCAAGCAGAGTCTTGCTTGGTAGACGAGGAAGAAACAAAATATGATTATTCAAAGATATTTTCCATATCTCAAACTCCTTCTTAAGAAAATTCTAAAGAAGTCACTAGGGAAGCGAGGAAGGAAATATAATTTGGCTAAGTTGAAAGAGGAGATTGAAGAAGGGGTTCAAAAAAATATTTATGACTCTATTCCAAACAAATGCCTAAGGAGAGCTTGTTGCTCTCCTTGAGCAGAATGAAGGTTGCTTTGTGGAATGTCAGGGGTATAAATTACCCTGACAAGAGAGCTCATATCAAGCATCAAATTGATGCTTGTGGAGTAGATATTGTTTTACTTCAAGAGTCTAAACTCTCAATACAATCATATGAAACCTCCCTACAAAAATGGACAAGATGGAAATCAACCCACTCTATGGTCTAGGGGGCCTCTGGAGGGATGGATACTTTGTGGAATCCTAAAGCAATAAATTTTATTTCAACAAGGAATGAGTCTAATTAGCAGTTGCTTGAGGTTTCTAAATTTAGGCAGAAGTATTGGTTGTTTAATATTTATGGTCCTAATTCAAAAATTGACAAGAAAGAGTTGTGGGATGAAATAACTCATGTTTTAAATGGCCAGGGTGACACAAGAGTCATTTTGGGAGGAGATTTTAATGCCATTATTTTACTACAGGAAAAATTTGGTGATAGTAGGCCACCATTGAGAGTGATTGAATATTTCAATTCCTTCATTCTCACCAATGCTCTAAAATACATTATTTCATCCAAGGGGAAGTACACTTGGACGAATCGTAGAAAAGGTTTCTTACAAATTTCTGAAACATTAGACAAGTTTTTGGTATCTCCAAATTAGTTTAGGGTAGCAAGGTTTGGATTCTAAAATCCTACCTCTTGTTGGATCTGATCATTATGTGATCTCTTTGCATATATCAAATGTCTCCCTTCCTAAAGGAAAATCATCCTTCAAACTTGAAAGCATGTGGTTTAGGTACCCACAGTTTTTGCCTTTGTTGCGTCAATGGTGGATAAATGCTTCATTTGAACAGGGTTCAAAAATGTATCAGCTTTATAAATAATTAAAACATGTCAAATAGCAAATAAAAGTATGGAATGAATAGGTGTTTAAAACTATTTTCCAAAAAAAAGATATTGTTTTCAAAGAGTTATCGACAATTCATGAGCAGATTATTCAAAATGGATTAGATGATATTTTGTTTGAGAAGCAAAAGAAATTGCAAAGGGATTGGGAAGAGTTATGTGCTAGGGAAGAAATATATTGGTCCCAAAAATCATGATAACTATGGCTCAAAGAGGGTGACAAAAATACAAAGTATTTTCATGCTTCTGCACAGATAAAAAGAGCTATTTCAACAATATTTTCAATTCAAGAGATGGCCTCAGGTATCTGGCTAACTTCAAAAGAAGATATCAAGAGAGAAGCTAAGATGAAGGTTATTCCCTCTCTAGTTCAAGATGAGGATAATGATTCCCTACTCAAAGATTTTACCTTGGATGAAGTTAAAGTTTTTTTTTTTTCATTGCCTCTAGATAAGGTGCGAGGTTCAGATGGATTTACAACAATTATTTTTCAAAAAGGTTGGGATTTTTTGCACTATGATCTATTGTGGGGTTTTTATTTGTGTGACTAAATAATTTTTTAGTCAACAACCAAATTAGTCATTTATTTACTCATGTATAGTTGAGTTGCAAATAATTAGTAGAATTTAGTCATTTTTAGTTGTTGTGACTAAAATTTTTAGGCACCTAGTCATTTATTTACCAAATTCTACTAGTGAATACACACTTCCAAGCTTCACCATCACTCCATTGCAGCTGCAAGGTGTTGGTTTCTTAGCTCCTCCACTCCATTCATTGTGACAATGTTGTTGTTGGAGAACTTGCAGGCTCACTCCTTCCTCTACTTTCCTTGAGAGAAAGTAGCTACACAAAGGTGATTTCTTCCATTATTCATTGTTTTTGCATCATTGTATTTTTTTAGCTGCATATCATGGTTTGTGTTATTTCTTGCCACTTCTACTTTCATACATTTCTTTATCATTTTATACACTCATTTCTATTTGGCTATCCATGGATTTGGAAACACCAAAGCGGGGGACTGACTAAGGAAGTCCTCTAAAAATAGCCCCAAAATTTTCCTTGGTATTGTGTGAGTAGGCATTCACATGTGGAGATATTTAAAGATTCGATTCTCAGGTAGAAAGTTCTTCTTTTCTCACCTCCTCTTTGTCAATCCAAGCGTACTTTAGTTAAAGTATTCTTCTTGTTATATTTCATTTCTATGCCTTTTTATTATTCTATTATAGCATAAAACTTCACTAGTCAGGGTGTTAGTTATATTTCTTTTGTTTTAATCTATCTCTTAGCCTTTCTATCTATACGGATTCTAGGGCACCATTGAGATGCCAATGCACTGCACTATATTCCATATCCTGCATTATTCTCCTTAGGAAAGATATTTGTTTGAGTAGTAGGTTAGACTCTAGAAATTAGCTCACCTGACCCTTTGAAACATTCAAGTTAGTATAGTAGCAACCATATTTCTCTTCCTTTTCGACCTTAGGATCTTAAATTTTTTGAATCACTTAGAAAACTTGAGGTAGATTTTCGAAGCCTATTTTTTAGGACTCTCTTGTGACCAAGAGTCCCGAAGCAGTCAACCCCCCTCCTCTACATTTTGGTGAACCCAATGTGAACTATTTCTATTTCACATATGGGTATCAAAGAACCTTCTCACGTATCCTAGGTGTGTTGTACGTTTGCATGTTAGAGGGTGTGTAGCCTTGCAACCCAACCTACGACCCCTAGCGGTATAGTTAGAGGAGATCCTAGATATTGGGAGGACAAATTTAGATAGGTCACCATCTAATTTTTAAACCTTTGGTGTATTCTAAGGAATTCCTCTCAAATTGCATAAACATGGCCTCTTTTATGCATCTCCCTCTCGCCCAACCTATGAATTGATCACCGGATATATCTTTCACATCACAATATTTTCCTATGAGTAAAGAGCCTTGCCCTTATACATTCCCACTTGCATCAATGGGAACATCGTAATTGGCATTCTAGTTGATCCCACGTGCCATATGAATTTCATAACAAAGGACACTGTGTTGATAAATTTCTTACATAAGGATGGGTATGATGAATCAAAGAGCACAATACATACACACAAAAAAATATCGATATCTCCAATTGGTTCCATCACTCACTTAGTCTTGGTAGGACCCAAGACTATAAATAATCCTTTTGATATCACCTTGGAGTTAGACTTGTCTAAGGTGAAACTGGGCATCGCATGGATAGTTTCCATGAATAAAGTTGCTTTGGTTATTCATAAGTGTTTGAATTTTTCTCATGAAGGCTTTGTGCATGTTGTGCATGAAATTGAGTATAAGTTGTTGGTGTCATGTGGGGGCTACTTGTTAGATCACTTTTGGCCTGCCTTGATCGGTTTGCTTCCTCCAAGGATGAACTTTTTGTATCTCACCTATGTCAAATATAAGACTAGGAGAATAACATCAAAGGTGACCTACCCTATCTTCCCCTATGCCATTTCAATTATAGGTTCTATGATTGTGCAGTAGCAAGCTATCTCCTCCTCTCAACAAAAGGGGAAGGGGAAGCTTACTCACACCCAAGAGCCTTCATCTTCTTCTATTGTTCCATCCACTTCTACCTCTCACCCTACTATGTTGCCTTCGGGCTTTGCTCCCATGCCTCACATGGGGAGTCTGATGGTGTCCAATTGGTAGAAGGACAAGCATTAAAATTTTAACATCTCATCTTACCCACGGTGTTGAGGCTTGTTGTCAATGGTAAGGGGAAGGGATTTCATGGATTTGCCCCTATATCTTGGCCTTTGCAGCCTCCTACTACTCCTATCCCTTAGGTAGTGAATAGGAAGAAGCCTGTTGTTGAGGCACCTGTGTCTACTTCTCCACCTTCCATCATTTCTTCTCCTGTGCTTCCTGCCTCTACTCCTATATAGGAGGTTGACCTTCCACTGATGATGGTTGTGGAGGACACACCTATGGAAGAATAGGAGCCTCTCATTCCTTCTCAAGAAATGACATCTAGTTCTCAAAGTTGATGAACATGACTTGCGTGTGAGCATAAGCATCAGAGAAAGGCTCTAACTATTGAAAAAGCTTCCTTGCAAAAGGTAGAAGGGGAGCCAAAAAAATCCTATTTTGACATCTCTTATTGTGCCTCCCTCTTCCACTCCTTTTTCTTCAGTTCCCTTCACCTTAGTTTTTCTTTTGGCTACCCCTGCGAATGTTGATGACCCTCACCCCAAAATGGTGCATGTGTTCATTGCTCCCTTGGTGGAGGCCCCTCTTCTGATGTCCCTTCTAGACATCCCTCCATTTTCTTGACCCATGGACATGTCAAACACCACGATGGTGTTTTTTGTAGCTCTATCCTCTTCGTCCTCACCTTCCACTTCTTTTGTGGTGATTTTACATCCTCCACTGAAGTGTAAGTTGGAGGACAACCTCGCTCCTAGTGGAGGTCAAAATAATGGATCACCTTCTTTGGAGGGGGGTTCTGCTTTGGCTTGCAATGTCCTTGTGACAACAATGGCCCCAAAATCTCCTAAGTTTGTCACCATCCCTTTTGATGAGGTTGAGGGTGGATCTTAGGTGCCTCCTTCTCCCACTCGGTTAAAACATGACACTCCTATCAAGTGCATGTTTAACTCAATCGATGATGTCTCAACTTTGTCAACGATATTTGTGAGATTGACAAATTTTACCTCATATGAATTGAGTGAAGGAGACCTTGACGGGCCTTCTTCCTTAGTTATTGTCATAGGAGAGTTGAAGGGTGCTCCCTTCACCATCTTGTCATTGCAGGCTCACTTGCCCTCCCTATATGATGATCTATATTGGGAGAATGATGACCTCTTGGTCTATGAGGACTAGGGGAGTACCTCTTCTTTATCTGTAGGATAATTTTTTTATGTGTGTTGTATTTCCCCCATTCTTGTTTTTATGTGTTCTTAGAGGACCCTTGTCACCCTTGTAGGTGCTTGGATATAGAAGTGAGATTGTGTCATAAATTTCCTCTATATATTTCATCATTCTTCTATATGTTGTAACTTGATTTTCAACAATTGGGGACGATGCAAAGTGTTGGGGGCATTTAGGTCTCCCATCCATTTTGACCAAATTTTAATTTTAATTTTGTCTTCATATGCTCTTCTTCAAATTTGCGAACTTTGGGGACTGATTATCTTTCACTCATACATATATTATGGGTTACTTATAAGAACTGATCTGACCTCGAACTCCCAGATTTCCCTATCTCTTGATTTCTTCATCTTTTCTCATTTTTCTTTGTTTATCTTTCTCTCTTCTTTTCTTGCTTCTGAATGTTGTGGTGCCTATGTGTTGTCCCTTGCATGCACAACATCATTTCCAAATCTAAATCTCATCATTTATCATGAGCTACGACATCCCTGCATCTCCTTTCTCTCCTTAGGATGTCACATGCTCCTTTGATTCGAACACACCATCATAAGGGGGGCTACTACCTCTCTAATTTTCAATAAGGTGCATTTGGTGGCCAACGAATCCCTTACTATAAAATTTAAAATTTCAAAAATTGCATCCTTCACATCCTTCAACAAGGATCTCCTTAGCAATATTTTATTTTGAAAATGAATTTGTAGCAAAAAGAATCATAAATTTTACCTTTGAGAAGGCCATTTTTTTTATTAGATTCTTTGACGAAAGAGATCTTTCAAAAGGATTCCTTGATGATAGGATCATTTGTGAAAAAATTTATGCTTCTCAATCAGACTATCCCTCTACGTGGGCCTCTAGCTATCTTGAAGTGTTCCTGAGGGACCCCTTTGAAAAATCTTCCTTCAATTGCTTATTTTGAGATATGATTGTCTGTCTGCATGAATTTTGCTTGCCTAACATGTTTTTTCTATAGCTTAGCATGTTTCTTTATAGGATTGAGAACCTATAAATCCACTTTCACCATCAAGCCTAGAAAGCTGAGTACCTCATCAAGATTGCCTTGCAGGACCGAGCACTCATTTCTGGCCCCTAGGACCAAGAACTTGTTTCAGCTCCTTTGTAGGATTGAGCACTTGTAAATCACATTCTTTCTATAGGACCGAGAACCTGTAGAACCTTTTTCACCTTTTGCGGGACTAAGCACTCGCAGAGCCAATTTTGCAGGACTAAGCACCTATAGAACCTTTTTTCACCTTTTGCATGACCAAGCACCCATGGAGCCAATTTTGTATGACCGAGCACCTATAGAACCATTGTTCACCTTCTATAGGATAAAGCACCCATGGAGATAATTTTGTAGGATTGAGAACCTGTAGAGCTTTTGGTCACCTTCCACAAGACCGAGTACCTATGGAGCCACCACTCTATCTTTCATGACAAGGTTTCCCTACAAGACTGAGCACCTGTAGAGCTACTTCCTTTACATTCGATCATGTCAATTTGTGGTTTTCTTCCTTGAAATTTTAGGTATACTCTCTTCAAATTATTTCTACTTTACCTTGCATTCACTAATGCATATGCTTGCTAAAGTGGGGGAAAAATGTAATGGAATGAATTCCCATGCCTAGGAAAATTCCCCATTTACATCACCCTTACCTTAGAAATGAAGGGAAAAGAATGTGGATCTATTGACCCAACAGTGCGGAATACATTCCCTTAACACCTTTACAAAAGGGGAGAGAAGCAAAAACAAAAAACTGACAGTTTCTAAAACTTATAGAGATGCATACAACCATGGCAATGAGAAACTAGAAAGATAAGCAAACAAAGATGACACAGTATTTATGTGGGAAAACCCTTTCAGGCAAAAAACCCACCACACAAAGTCAAATCTATTGTATTATAGTAATGAATCGATTACATACAATATCCAGACTTCTTTGTTCAACTCACAATAACCTAGAGAGTTTTAGATTCACTATTACAATATTTTTACAACATATAGTTCAAAACCCTGCTCAAGAACTCACGTCCTTCTATTCTTCAGCTCACAACTTCAAACTTGCTCTGCAACTTACGACTCAACACTTGACCTCTCTAACTTATGAGAAATAACACATCTCTCATCCATATGTAACTGACTCAGAAGAGCAATGAAGTCCATCCTCAAATCACGCATCTGGTCGGATCTGACAGATCTCCCTGCAACGAGTCATCCATGCATTCAATGCCATCACCAAAACGGTTGAGTTTGCCACCCTTGGTTGACAAATGCAACTGCCACAGTAACTATCTTGGTATCTATCCAATCACTATTCAACTAGGTGCCACACATCCAAGACCCATCAACAATTGCAACTGATAGAGCAACCAAAATGGTCAAACAGACATCGGGCACGACCAAGACTCCAAGTCATTTCTAACACTGCCGGAGCCGGAGTCGGAACAGGAGTCGAAACAAGACTCCACCGAAAATACACATTGCCGAAGTCGGAGTCAGAGTCGGAGATGGAACTAGAGTCGAAACATGACTCCACTGAAATTATAGGTTTAGGAACCAATTTGGTTCCACATCCGCCCACGGCAAGGGGGAACTCATTGGAAACAATTCTAACTAGGTAAAGTCAACCCGGGGTCAAACTAAGGCAGGAACACAAAAGACCGGAGTCAGATTCAGGGACATAACAGGAACAGAAATAGGACTTTACCAAAAGTCCAAGATTAGGAACCAATCTGGTTTCAGTTCCGCCTCCACCAACTGCAAGAAACAACAATCTAGAACCAGGAAAAAGCGAAGGAAAACACCCCGAGGAGAATCCAAACATCCAGAAGAACCAAATCGCAAAAGAAAGAGTCGAACTCGGAGTTGAAATAGAAACTGAAACAGGAACCTGGCAAATAGACATTGCCAACTTCCAAAAACTGGTTCCGCCTTCGACAGAACCTGTGAAGCAAAGCGAGAAGAAACAGATGATAGGAAGCAGAGTCGGATCAGGGACGAGAATCAAAACCCGGAACTTAGGCAAACAGAACAATGCCAAGTTCCATCCTGGTTCCGCCTCCGCCAAAGACCCAGAACTTAGGCAAACCAAACAATGCCAAGTTCCATCCTGGTTCCACCTCCGCCAGAACCTTGCAAACAACACAAAATCACCAAGGCATGAAAAGGAGGACTTCAAGCTGGAAGTTGAGACATAATTTCTCAACAATCTCCCACTTGGTGAACACTTCCAGCTTCCTCAAAACATCAAAACTTACTATCTATCATAGGCTCCAAGGCCCATCAATTTTGTGCACCATCTGAACTTGTCTGTGCTAACCGACTTTGTCAAGGCATCTGCAACATTCTTCAAGGTGTCAACCTTATCCATACTGACCTTTCCATCTTCAACCATATCCCTCACAAAGTGATATTGCACATCTATGTGCTTGGTCCTAGCATGGAAGGTCAGATTCTTTGCCAAACAAATGACACTTTGACTGTCCTAGCAGATTGAAATCTGCTCAACATTAAATCCAACATCTGAACACAAATGCCTCAGCCACACTACCTCCTTACAAGCATGAGTTGCTGCCATGTACTCTACCTCTGTCGTGGATAAAGCAACTACAGCTTGTCGCTTGCTCATCCAACTGATTGTTCCACCATTAAGCATGAAAGTGTATCCACTGGTGGATCTTCTGCTGTCAGTGTCCCCTACCCAATTAGAGTCAACATATCCGTGAATGCAAAGAGCCCTTTGTGATGCAACCATATTGCCATGGTAACACAAAGCATAATCTGAAGTACCCTTCAAATACCTAAACACTCTCTTTACAACATCCCAATGTGATCTCCCTGGATTTGCCATGAACCGGCTTAGAACTCCCACTGCTTGGGCAATGTCTGGTCTTGTGTAGACCATAACATATATTAAACTACCTACAAAACTTGCATAAGGCACACTGGTCATGTCCTCCATCTCAGTAGCAGACTTTGGATAGTCTTCAGTAGATAGTTTCAATCCTTGCATGATTGGAACAACTAGCTGCTTGTAATCAGTCATGCTAAACCTCTCTAGAATGATTTTTACATACTTACTCTGACTGAGCTAAAGCTTTCTGCTTGTTCTATCCCTAGTTATCTCCATTCCAAGAATGTACCTTGCTGCTCCAAGATCTTTCATTTCGAACTTAGCAGACAATTGAGTTTTAAGATCAGAAATCATTGCCTTGCTATTACCAATGAATAACATGTCATCCACATACAGAGTAATAACAAGCACATGATCATTCTCACATTTATAATAAATGCAATGATCAGAATTTGATCTAAAAAACCCAATTGACAACACAACTGTGTCAAATTTCTGGTACCACATTCTAGGAGATTGCTTTAGACCATAAAGAGATTTATTTAACTTGCAAACCAGATTTTGTTTACCTCTTTCAACAAAATGCTCAGGCTGGGACATGTAGATTTCTTCTTCTAGCCTATCTTCCTTTTGAATATCCACTTGCAACCAACAGGCTTTTTCCCTTTAGGCAGTGGTACCAACTTCTAGGTATCATTCTTTTTCAAGGAATCCATCTCCTCATTCATGGCTTCCAGCTAAAACTTTGAATCAGCCATGTTGATTGCTTCTTTCATAGTCCTAGGATCATCAGTGCTGGTAATTAAGGCATAAGCACAATTTGAATCTAACATAGAGAAACCATACCTTTCTGGTAGCCTTCTTTCTCGTGTAGATCTCCTTAGAGGCTGAGGTTATTCTTCATCATCAAAACTTCCAGAGCTGCTTGAGCTCTCCTCAATCTCAGGTACACCATGCAGCTCTTCCCTTTTTGGAGTTTGGGGAATCCCAACTGCATCCTTCTCCTTATCACTTTGATTTGTCTCAAGCTGTTGATCACTTACTAGAGGTTTCAGCTCACAAAATATCACGCTTCTGCTATACAAAACCTTCTCAGTAATAGGGTTCCAAAGCTTGTATCCTTTCACACCAACTCCATAGCTGATGAGAATAAATTTCACAGCCTTGTTATCCAACTTTGATCTCTTTTCATTTGGCACATGAACATATGCCTCACAGCCAAATACCTGAACATGCCTTAATGAGGGTTTCTTACCTGACCAAGCTTCCAAAGGTGTCATATCAACAAGCGCTGAACAAGGAGATCTATTAATCAAATAACATGCTGTAGCAACAGCCTCAGCCCAGAACTTCTACTCCAGACCAGCACCACTCAGCATACTCCTTGCCTTTTCCATCAGTGTCCTATTCAACCTTTCAGTAGCTCCATTTTGCTGTGGAGTGTAGGGGGTTGTCTTATGCCTTTTAATTCCATGATCAGTGTAGTACCTTTCAAAATCTGCAGAACAAAACTCACCTCCATTGTCTATCCTTAAACACTTTATTTTCCTTCCAGTCTGATTTTCTACCAAAGATTTGAACTCTTTAAACTGACTAAACACTTCTGATTTACTTTTAAGAAAGTATACAAATGCCCTTCTCAAATAGTCATCAATAAAAGAAACATAATATCTAGACTTCGATAACGAAGGAACATTAACTGGACCAAACACATCAGAATGAACATAATCCAGTATACCAGAAGATTTGTGAGGACTAGAGGAGAAAGAAACATGGTGTTGCTTTCCATAGATACAATGTTCATAGAAATCAAACTCAAGGTTACAATCATCAAGCCCTTCTACAAGGTTTTTGTTCTTCAAGGTTTTTAAACCTTTCTCACCTATGTGACCAAGTCTATGATGCCATAACATAGTCTTCTCTACTGGGAGTTTTACCTCCAAAGCATTTGTAGATAGTGAAGAGTCTTCATCTTTCTCTATAGGTGTAGAATTACACGACTTTATAGAGGCACCATTACAAAGAACAGGTCGTGCATCTAGCTTGTACAGAGTGCAAGTACGAACACCCTTAGCTAACACCATTGCACCTCTAGCCATTTTACATCCCTTACTAGAAAAATAAACTTCTACACTAGCATCATTTAACTTACTAACAGAAAGAAGATTTTGAGCCAAACCTGGGATGTGAAGAACACCACCAATTCCTTTGACTCTCCCATCAAGAAATTGAATTCTGACCCTTCCTCTGCCAACAATCTCCAATGTTGAATCACTTTCCAAGTATTCCTTTCCACCATTATACTTCTCATACTTTGAGAACGAATCTCTATTGGATGTCATGTGAAAAGAGGCATGTAAATCAACTAACCAAACATCATCTAATGCCTGAGTTTTCAAGGCTACTGCAATGAAGGCATCTGCATCACTTTGAGAAGATTCATTGTCAGAAGCATTCTTCTTCTTCTTCTCCTTGTAGTCCTTCCTGATATGACCAAGTTGCCCACAGTTCCAGCACTTTACCTTGAACTTTTTACCAGGAGACTTTGATCTCCCTTTAGACTTGGATTTCGACTTGTTGTCTTTCATTTTGCCTTTCTCCTTTGTTCTACCTCGAACAGAAAGAGCATCTTTGACCATCTCAGAAGATTTCCTTTGCATTTCTTCAGACAGAAGTGAAGCAACCACATCATCAGTCTTGAAAGTAGTGGTTGTACTTCCAATAGCCATCACAAGATGATCCTAGCTATCAGGTAATGAACACAACAGGAGCATGCAATGATCCTCCTCCTCAATTTTTACACCTACAGATGCCAGCTGAGTAACACTCATATTGAATGAGTTCAGATGGTCTGCAACAGATGCACCTTCATCCATCTTCAAGGAGTACAACTTCTTCCTCAGGAACAACTTATTTACCAAGGACTTGATAAATATCACCAAGTTTCTTCCACAAAGAAGTTGTAGACGTTTCCTCATGAACATTTATGAGCACAGAATCAGCTAGACTTAGTCTTATCAATCTTCTTGCTTTTCTATCAGCAAGATCCCAAGCTTCTTGGGTCATAGTTTGTGGCTTAGTTCCAGACACTGCAATCCAGAGGTCTCTATCCTCAAGCAAGTCTTCTATCTTGAGTTTCCATAACTCAAAGTTGCTGCCATTAAACTTCTCAATATCTATTCTACTAGATGTACTCGCCATCTCACAACAGAAACAAGTTTAACAATGCAAGTCTCCCACTAAAACAATATTAGTGCAAAAAACTAATTTTCCCTAGGAAGGATAACACAAACTGGCCAAGCTCTGATACCACTTTGAAGGGAAAAGAATGTGGATCTACTGACCCAACAGTGTGGAATACATTCCCTTAACACCTTTACAACAGGGGAGAGAAGCAAAAACGAAAAACTAACAGTTTCTAAAACTATGCATACAACCATAGCAATGAGAAACCAGAAAGATAAGCAAACAAAGATGACACAGTATTTACATGGGAAAAGCCTTTCAGGCAAAAAACCCACCACACAAATTCAAATTTATTGTATTACAATAATGAATTGATTACATACAATATCCAGACTTCTTTGTTCAGCTCACAATCACCCAGAGAGTTTCAAATTCACTGTTACAATGTTTTTACAACATACAGTTCAAAACCCTCCTCAAGAACTCACGTCCTTTTGTTCTTCAGCTCGCAACTTCAAACTTGCTCTACAACTTACAACTCAACACTTGACCTCTCTAACTTATGAGAAATAATACATCTTTCATCCATATGTAACCGAATCAGAAGAGTAATGAAGTCCAACCTCAAATCATGCATCTGGTCGGATCTAACAGATCTCCCTACAACGAGTCGTCCATGCATTCAATGCCATCACCAAAACAGTTGAGTTTTCCACCCTTGGTTGACAAATGCAACTGCCACAATAACTATCTTGGTATCTGTCCAATCACTATTCAACTAGGTGCCATGCATCCAAGACCCATCAGTAATCGTAGCTGACAGAGCAACCAAAATGGTCAAACAGACATCGGGCATGACCAAGACTCCAAGTCATTTCTAACACTGCTGGAGCCGGAGTCGGAATAGGAGTCGAAACAAGACTTTACTGAAAATACACACTACCGGAGTTGGAGTCAGAGTCAGAGATGAAACTGGAGTCAAAACATGACTCCACTGAAATTACAGGTTTAGGAACCAATTTAGTTCCACGTCCACAAACGACAAAGGGGAACTCATCAGAAATAGTTCTAACCGGGTAAAGTCAACCCTGGGTTAAACCAAGGTGGGAACACAAAAGACTGGAGTCGGATTCGGGGACGGAACAGGAAAAAAAATAGGACTTTACCAAAAGTCCAAGATTAGGAACCAATCCGGTTTCGGTTCCGCGTCCACCAACTGCAAGAAACAACAATCCAGAACCAGGACAAAGTGAAGGAAAACACCCCGAGGAGAATCCAAACATCCAGAAGAACCAGATCGCAAAAGCAGGAGTCGAACTCAGAGTCAGAATAGAAACTAAAATAGGAACCTGGCAAATGGACATTGCCAACTTTCAAAACTAGTTCCACCTCCGCCAGAACCTATGAAGCGAAGCGAGAAGAAACAGACAGCAGGAAGTGGAGTCGAATCAGGAACGAGAACCGAAACCCAGAACTTAGGAAAATAGAACAATGCCAAGTTCCATCCTAGTTCCACCTCTGCTAGAGACCTGGAACTTAGGCATACCAAAAAATTCCAAGTTCCATCCTGGTTCTACCTCCGCCAAAACCTTGCAAACAACACAAAATCACCAAGGCATGAAAACGAGGACTTCAAGCTGGAAGTTGAGACATAATTTCTCAACAAGAAAAATGAAACCCGATGATGTAATTTCCACATCTGCCACCTTTCCCCATCCAATCAAATGCTCATTTTTTTAACATGTTGGTGGAGGAATTTTCTCAGGGATGTGTGTGTGCTGCATGGACATCTACATGCCACACTACCATCCTGATAGGATTCATGCTTCTGTTATCTATAGAGGTGTTATGTTTCTCCTATTGGCTTTTTTGACTGTCCCAACTAAGCCTTAACACTCTCTAAGAGTTAGAGAACCTCTATATTTAAGAATTGTCAAATTTTAGTGGCCAACTAATAGGCAAAGCTTCTTAAGTCCTTAACCCTACTCTTTAGGCTCTGTGAAATCAAGGAGGGTGTTCCTATTTGTGTTCATAAAATATTTCATGCCTCAAGAACACTACACACATAGATAAATTCCTACCACATGCATATAGATATCATTCATCAAGGGCTTGGCACACCATTGAACAAATAATCACCTAATGTTAGGAATATAGGTATTATATGAGATTTACATCTTATAATGGATTGAATTTTGATTTTATAATGTTCTGACTTTGAATCCACATGCAAGGGGTTGCTGATTTGAGTTATTTAAAAGAACCCTAAATGAATTAACCAGTGCCTCATCATATTGGGTAGGAGTCACATAAAATTTAACCCTGAAATTAGTGAATGATTCTCACAATGCCTTACATCATAAGACTTTCAATATTTAAAACAACACACCTTATTAGATCGTTAGCACATTATTACAGACCTAAAATCCCTTTTCAAGAATTTGATCAACTCATTAAGTTAAAGCAAGAAAGTGAATCATACATTCAAATGTACCATTGAAGATAAATGAAAGAACCCTTGATAATTTCATTCATGATTTTTCATAACACACATAGGAGAGAAATTGCCTTAAATTTTTTAGATTTTTTTCGATGTCAGTAATTACATAAAATATTTTACAACTATTTCCTGAATTCTGAATTGTATGCATTCAATGTACACCACCTAGACTTCAAGATTCAAAAATCCGACCCCTGAAATGAGACTTGAAATCTCCTTTATAGAACAGGAGAGCAACAAGCATCGGGCTCATTCCATTACAATTTAGCAGAATTTTGTTTAAAAAATGAAATGTCATTTCATTTCATAATTCCCATATTGATGGATATAATCATTTAGTAAACAAGGAATAAAAAATAGTTAAGACCCTTGTAACCAAGTGATTGAAGAAAAACACCACCAAGGCTTTGTCGTATTCATCCACGTCGAACCAAAAAGAGACAACACCAACACCAAAACAAAATTTACAGGACCCAAAAGACTGCACCACTAACCAAAACCAAGAGAAATACCATGACCATGATACAAGTGACCACTTCGTGTCCTCGCTTCAGTGAGAAGTGGGAGCACCACCTTATCCTTATCAATACCAGCACCAGAAACAACAATAGAACATAGTGCCACTATGGTAACATGGGACACCGTGAGAACCTCCTCATTCACATCGACCAATTCAGTTAAGGCCATGAGGTAGCTAAGAATGAGAGCCACTTTCTATATGAAAGCCACTAGTAATCTCAATGGGAGACTCATACTGCCCAAACTTCGGTTCGACCATTGATTTTCCACCACACTCGGCAAAACTCCTTTCTTCTCCACAACCCATTACCTCTACCTATGTAACCTAACCTTTGAGCCGAGGACTCCTCCTAACAAGACTCGGGAGGGACCCAACACCTTCTTCATTAGCTCCAAGAGGACCAGGAATGGCACTTTTTTTGCTAGGATTTGCCTCCCACTGAGAATTTCTCGAACTCATCCTCACACTCTTGCACAATGGTGAACAAGAAGCAACTAATTTTCTGATTTTACACTTGGAAACAGAGCTTTGTAGGAAAAATAACCACTCAATGTAGTAGCACAGATGAATTCAGACTTGAAATTGCAATGATGCACATGAATAATCAACAAGCATTTATCGAGCAAGCTGGTGTAGTAACCATTAATGCTCCAATTGTAGTACGAATGAGCAAGCGATTAGTGGTGAACGTCAATTTCACCATTGTTAGTTTCCAATTTTATGGAAAAAAACATACAATCCATCATGATTTATAGGAGAAAACCACTCAAATGCATGGAAATTAGGATGATATCCATAAAAAATCTTGCACCATTAATATGTGTAATTTGCAGAGCGCAAACAACCATCACATGACTGATTCAATGTTTCAAATTTGGGTAGTTGATGCGACAGGGAGTTGGCATATTGGACAAATCAGATTGAGTCAAGAATCATTTAAAGTCCCATGTCACCACATGGAAGTTCCTTTGGCCAATAACACATTTCCCAGTCAGCAAACACGCTCATCACTAGCGGCCTCGAACCAACCGTCCTGTACCGCCAAGCAAAAACACATGTCATCAGTCTGCACACCTTGCAATAGTTTTAAAATAATTATTTTAATCATGCACGGTTGGCAAGGAATGGCCACAACTAATCCTCATCAACCCTCATTATCATATGATAACTGTCAATTCGATAGCCTTTATGCATACCGCTAGCGAATTTAGACTGGGGCCTACCATCATACATGACAAGGGGCAACATTCAGGATTAAGATCATCAATCCAACAGTCCACAATCCTGCACATGGAACAAAGTTATAAAAGGGGGCCAACCTAGGCATATGGGGGGAAAACCCTTTAGGCATAAATTTTAGACATAAGTCTAGAATTTAAAAAATTATCAACCTGACATTAGGAAAAATTTATATTAATTCCCGACATGGAGAAAAAAGTTGATAGGCCAAGTGAAGGGGCAGGTAAATACATGGCATAAAAGGCTCAGTTGATGACTTATGCGATCGAAAACTGAGAGCAAAAGGTCAATGCAAAAATATAACACCAGGGTTTATTTGGTGGGAAATTTTAAACAAGGGTAATAAAACCCTAAACCCTAACATTGAACCCCTAAAACATAAGGGTAATAGCTAGAAAGGACATAGGACAAGCCAGGATTTGTGGAAATTTTAAAGGTTCTATTGGTGGCTCCAACTAGGGATGTATGCCCCCTGTGGGCATAGAAAGAATCCAAATCTCTAGGGAGTAGACCACACACTGAATTAGCTAGGTGCCCTGAAACTACCCCATTATGCTGCATTAGAAACCATTTTCAAACTTCATGTGGTGGTCCCAAGTCCCCAACAAAGCAAAACTAGTATTTACCTCTGTCAAAAACAAAGTTCTTTGTTGTCTAAAATGAGCTAGATATAAAAATATTGTCATTAAGTGCCCATAAACTAGCTTGATCGCTAACATGTCCCACCATATCATTGAGATTTCTAATGTCACCACAATTATTATCAAACTGCAATCTGAACTTAGACACTAACTGAAATACACAATCATTGTGATATTTTACCTTGGCAAGATACTCACTGACATTAACTAACAGATAGAAATCTTCACAATCCATTTGATCCTTGATATCACAGATGTTATCAGTGAAATCAGTTTGTACATCAAACTAAAAGTTCTCATAAACAACTTGTGGTGAATCATGGACATCGGGCTTGAATATATCACATACAAAAGATGCATATTCTAGAGAATCCTTATATTTATCACTACAACATGGGAGTAATTGTCTACCATTGTGTTCAAGTATATCAAAACACATCTTCACATCATAGAAACAGGGATCATATGCCACATCTACATCCAAGAAATGAGTAAATACACTCATCTCAGGTTTGAGAACATAATCTGACTCATTTCTCACATCATTATCCAATTCCATGGGAAATAACTCAAAGGTAGGTTGACATAAGTTAGTATCAATATGGACAACATAAAAACAACCATGTCCCTTGTAATTGTTGGACTCAAAGGAACACTAAGAGGGGGGATGAATCAGTGTTCAACAAATCTTAACTTTCATTAATCTGAAGTTTGAACCATTCTGACATTACATTAAGGAAAAATATGCAATCATTCAAAGGAAACATTCATAACACCATAACACATAGATTTTGTGTGGAAACCTTGTTAGGGGAAAAACCATGATGGAGATTAATCTACAATTTGAGTACTCAAAATTTAATAGTTTACAAAAGTAAATGCACTTGCATTCAGGCACACTACCTAGAGCTCACTACTCAAGAGAAAGGCTCACTGCCTTACAAAATTTATATTAAGACCATCTAAAGGATGAACTGAGATAGTAGCATCTATTATGCCAAGTTATAGTTTCGGTGAAGATCATAGATTTGGTTCTGGATCTTCTTTCTAATTCTGCACTTCGCTCTACTCTGTTATGCTCTTTTCTGCTCTTTGCATCACTTATGATCAAATTAACACTATTGCACTATTGAATCTCGCATTACACGATGATATATTACACATTCACACTTCTACACACACACACACACACACTTACATTCAATCTCTAAATGATAAAACCAATCTCTTATATATATCCGCAGTCAAGGATTTATTCATCCATCAATTGGCTTCATAAAGTATTAAGTTACTTTTATCTTGTCAGTTAGATCCACCACTAAATCTTTATGTGCATGCTCCAAAGTCGGTTAATACAAAGAGATGACCCAAATAGAACTTAATCGAGCATGAAGACTTATAATTAATTATATCTTATATATCGATAATTACTATCCTTTTCAGGTCGACCTTCTAGCACAGATAATCAACAAATTAGTGCACTAGATCTTCTAGATCACGTACCAATGAGTGTGCATCAAAAAAGTCCTTCACCAAGGTATTGTAAACATCAACAGTCCTTCCTCAGAGATCCTCAACTCAAAATATCTATCCGGTAATGTGTTTAGATAAACTTTTATGCCTATAATCGGATGCCCTATTCTTCACTTTGTTCTATCGGTAGATGCCAAAACTATACTACAGACCGGATTTCATTAAGGTTTTCCTAGATTTCTAGGGTTGCCATGGTTGCCATCAATGAAAACACTAACATGCCATATGCCAACAATCTCCCCATTTGGCATTGATGGCAACACTTAGTGGAAAATGACTAAGTTTCAGAATAATTATAGGTATACTACTAAAAATTTTACTACACTTTCTCCCCTTGAGATTTATAAGGTATTCTCTCCTCCTATACTACTTTCTTTTCTCCCTCTATAGGACATTTTTCACTACAATCTCTCCCCCTTTGACATCAATGACAAAGCATGGATTCCATATGCCAAAAAGACAAAAATTATATTGACAAGATAAAGACAAAACATGTGTTCAAAAATCCTCAAGGCTTCAAAAATTTAACACATATATCCCTACAGTTCTCCTCCTTTGATCAAAATGTCAAAAACTTGAAAACAATTAACTGCTATCTTTAGAAGATTATCTTGTGGTTTTTCTTCACTTCCGAAATGAACTTCTTCCAACAATCTATTGTAATTCCAATAATAATGATCAAGCTATTGTTCTTGGAAGTCTTGTTAATAATCTCAATGAGAGATTTAGGAATTGTAATTTCTTCTTCCATTTTCTCACCATTCTTCAATATTTCCGCCATCTATTCCAACGTGCATTCGGTTAGATCCTTTACCTTCAAAAAAGTATCCACAAGAGTGTTCTTGGAGAGTTGATGTTTTGTGTGTGTTGACTGAAGCTCCTAGATTCTTTTCTTGATGATTCCATCCGGATCCTGAGATATGTCAAAGCTTTTTCCAATGCCATTCAATTTTGTGTCAATCTGATCCAACTTCTCTTTCTGATTGCTGACTGCATGGAGCCAATAGGTGCAATAGTTGTAGATGCATGTGGTTGAGTTTATGCATTTCCTCAAATCATTCATTTTCTTCTTTAGCTTGGAAAGGGATAGTCTGAATTGTTCCTTCAAGTGAGAGACAACTTCACCTTCTTCTTTTCCTTTATCCTCAAAGCCCATTGATTCTTTGTTGCACTTGATCATCTCTTCAAGTAGAATGTCCTTCATACTTTCCAATCTTATCTTATAGTGCTCAACATGAGAATTTAGAACTTCCAGAATCAAGTCCTGATCGTATGATGATCTGACTGCCCATAACTTCACAATTTTTTGCATGCCACCTACACCTTGAATAATTAGTTGTAGCTTTTCTTTTGTCAGATCTTCTTCTTCCTCACTACCTTTTTCTAGTTTAGATTCATTTTTCAATGGATTCTCAGTTTCTTCAATAGATTCTTCATCTGGAATGTCCACAATTTCTTTTTCTTTTCCTTTTCCCTCAATCTTGGGAGCTTTTCTTTTCAGAGAGTTGTATTTAGTAATTTCCTTTTCTCTTTTCTCTCCTTTATCAATGCTACCGGAAGAGGAACCAACTTCCATTGTTCTTACTGGAGGTTAAATATTGACTAATCCACACTTTTCAAGCACATTCTTAAAGAAAATTTCAAATTCCAAATCCCAATTAGCCAAGCTCTTAGAGTAAGAGTATATCTTATTTCATACCGGTTCATTTGATTTCCATACCACATTGTGAATTTTCAGAAAGCAATTCAAAAAATAAATTACCACAAATATGATCAAAGTGCCAAACTTGAATGGATAACTTGATTCCTTTTCCAATTGAACATTCTCCATGAGTTGATCCTTTAATAACCCGCATAGGTCAAAGTCCTAACCTTCAATTATCATTTTGTGAGCAATGTACACTACGCTAGTTGATGTAGCTACTTCTTGATTTCTGTAGAAGATTTTATATGTTATTCCATTTGCAATGTACTTCATAATAGGATTCTTGATTGTTGCAATCATCAAAGCTCTCTGATCTCCGATTATTCTGGTTAGGATTTTGACCTCTTTGTTCCAGATATATTTCTTCCTGGGAACTTCTCTAACTTTGCAAAATCTAGTTAAGTTCTCAATTGCCTCTTTTGAAATGATGTAAGGTTTGTCCAAAGTTAAAACATCATCATGTAATCTGCTCAATATGAATTTCATGAATTTCGCATTCTTAAAGTACAAAAACTCACTCCACATATCCAAATTTCCATGCTTAGCTTTGCTCAATTGCTTTAATTCATCAGGGAATCAAAAATTCCTCATAGACCTAATATTTGCACTATTATATTCATCTAGAGTGATCGAGCCTTTGATTTGTTCCATTTCTTTTTGTATCTAGGGTTTGCAACTGAACACCAAATTGTATGAAGATTTCAAGAATAATTTGAAATACTTGGTAAATTATGAGATTTGCTGATGAATCGATTTTATTGCTTCATAATCCACCTACCGAGTGCTTTCCTTCTTCTCTTCTTCAATGAAAAGTGACAAATGACGGTTCCAACTTGACTTTTATAGCTCACACATGTGCAATAAATGCATTTTCCCTAAGTTTTACTGAGACTCTATTTTCCCAAACAACAACAGAAAAATCTTCTACGGACCTATGAATTATTTGAATTCTCTTTGCTAAATTTATCCAAAAAATTTGTAGACCATAAGTACAGCTTCTTGACTATTCTCTGTGTTCTGGTACCATCCGAGACAAGGGAGGAAAGGTTTTCTTGAGAGACTCCCTGTAGGGCAATGACCTGAAATCAATTACCAGAAGAGTTATGAGAGGTAGGTTCTGGTATGGAACCATTTCTAGCATCAGAGTCATTTTTCCTTACCCATGTCTTCTTCATCTGATCCCTAATTTCATTTGTAGTTACATTTTCTTTTCCTTTATCATTTTTCTCTATATTTCCGCCTTTATATACTGGACCTCCTCTGTCTATATTTTTGTTTCTACAAAATCTTGCAATATGACCATACTTGTTGCAGTTATAACACACAATTATTTATTGGCCTAACCAATTATTCCAATGAATTCTTCTAGATATGCATTGATTAGCAATATTCCCAAGTTTCCCACATGTATGGCATTCAAAATTTCTTCTAACAATAGAGTAACTTGACACATTTCTGCACTCAATTGATTTATGACCAAAATTTTTGCAATTGAAACACTGACCAAAAAATGATGAGACTCTTGAATTCATATTGCTTCTACACTAAGCAATCATATGACCAAACTTATTACAGGAAAAACAATACCCATTAAACTTTTTTCCATTAGGTTGTCTTATCGGATATCTTCTATTTTTGTTCTGTCTAAAATTCTTTTGTCTTGATCTGGAAATTTCTCCCTTTTCATATCCAAGACCTCTCTTATCATTTCCATTCTTATGTCTTTGAGTCAACTTATCAAGTTTTACTGAACTGATCTTAAAATTTTCTATGTATTCATTTGCAATGACAAGATCATTTCTAAGAGTGACAATCTTCTTACCAAGTTCTTCTTCATTGTTTCTGAGTTTTTGTAGTTCACTTTCCAGCTGAGTGAATTCACTTTTTATTCTGCTGCATTCATCTGATTTATCTTCCAAGGTCTGAGAAATATTTTCCGCATTTCTCTTCCTTTCTTCAATTTCTTTAGTCATCTTCATCATCATAGATTCCATCTCATGTTTTAGGTTTGTATTGTCTCTAGCAAGATTTTCACATTCTTCAGTTATTTCCTTCAAGGTTTGATTCAAGTGAGCATCATCCATGTTTTCACTTTCTTTTTGTTTAATTTTATCATAGAGATCTTTCCTCTTCACCCTGGATTTAATTATTTGATCCTTCAATGACTAGATGAATTTCTCAGTATCTCTAAGATTTTCTTTCAATTATTGAACTTCTGCTTTAGATTGATCAAGGTCATCAAGTGCCACCAAAAGATGCTATAGAAGACTACCAGAGTCCATCACATTCCAAGATCCACCTCAAGCTGCAAAAATTCTTCAGAGGAACTAGCTCTGATACCAATTGTTGAACTCAAAGGAAGACTGAGAGGGGGGGGGGGGTGAATCAATGTTCAACAAATCTTAACTTTCATTAATCTTAAGCTTGAACCATTCTAACATTACATTAAGGAAAAATATGCAATCACTCAAAGGAAATATTCTTAACACCATAACACAAAGATTTTGCCTAGAAACCCTATTAGGGGAAAAACCACGATGGAGGTTAATCCACAATTTGAGTACTCAAAATATAATAGTTTACAAAAGGGAATGCACTTGCATTAAGACACACTGCCTAAAGATCATTGCTCAAGAGAAAGGCTCACTGCCTTAAAAAAATCAGATTAAGACTATCTGAAGGGTGAACTGAGATAGTAGCATCTATTTATTCCAAGCTACAGTTCCGATGAAGCTCATAGATTTGGTTCTAGATTTGCTTTTCGATTCTGCAGTTCACTCTGCTCTATTTTTCTCTTTTCTACTCTTCACATCACTTATGATCAAATTCTCACATTACATAATGATATATTACACATTCACACTTCTACACACACACATACTTACATTCACTTCCTAAATGATAAAACCAATCTCTTATATATATATCCGCAATCAAGGATTTATTCATCCATCAGTCGACTTCATAAAGTATTAAGTTACTTTTATCTTGTCGGGTAGATCCACCACTAAATATTTATGCGCATCCTCCAAAGTCCATTAAGACAAAGAGAGGACCCAAATAACACTTAATCGAGAATGAAAACTTATAATTAATTATATCTTATACATCCGTAATTACTATCCTTGTCGAGTCAGCCTTCTAGCACAAATAATCAACAAATTAGTGCACTGGATATTCTAGATCACGTACCAGTGAGTGCACATCAAAAAATTCCTTCACCAAGGTATTGAAAATATCAACAGACCTTCCTCAAAGATCCTCAACTCAAAATATATGTTCGGTAAGGTGTTTAGATCAAATTTTATGCCTGTAACTGAATGCCCTGTTCTTCACTCTGTTCTGCCGGTAGATGCCAAAACTATACTATAGACCGGATTTCATTAAGGTTTTCCTAGCTTGCCATGGTTTCCATGGTTTCCATCAATGACAAAACTAACATGCCATATGCCAACAGTAACTTCATGCACAATAGCAACTGATAAATGTGTTAATCTAAAAAGTAAAAAATTTGGTGCAAGCTGAAAATTTTTCACCAGCAATAAAATTGAATTATTACTTCTTAGCATGAGATATGTCATTATATTCATTCCTTTTTTTGTCTACACACATGAATCAAAAACTTCTATAATATCAGTACAATCTGCAACTTTGTTATTATGTGAATCAAAAAACTCTTCAATCTTATCAATGGGTAACAATGTTGACTCAAAATCCATACATTTTCAAATGTACTGCCTGATCAACCCAAGAAAAATCCCCTCTTTCATCATCATACACAATATCATCCTCTTCATACATCACAAATGTTTCCATATTTGCTTCATATAAACACTCATGAAGAGCAGGGACATAAACACATTCATCAACATCTTCACCATATTCAACATTATGTTCT
The DNA here is from genome assembly GCA_007115665.2 of Sequoiadendron giganteum. Lineage (NCBI taxonomy): Eukaryota > Viridiplantae > Streptophyta > Pinopsida > Cupressales > Cupressaceae > Sequoiadendron > Sequoiadendron giganteum. Next base: position 484,312,451 of record CM021104.1, read on the forward strand.
AAATCAACATACTGATCATACACATATTTTTCTTCAAACTATGCCTCATTCACACAATGAACATGCTCCATTGATAGTAAACTTGGTGTACACTCTAGGTATTTATCACATATAATTTGTTCCTTCACTTGTGGACAAGTGACATCATGAGATTCTATATCATTACATTCTTCAAGTGAGGAATATGTTTCCATATCATCCTCAAAAAGGCTATCACAACTTTTCAGAGTGAAAACTTGAAATTCATTTTCTAGACCAGAATCATTGGTTTGTAATAAAGTGTCAGCATTACCACATGGAATATCATTTTTCCTTTCATTATCATCTGAGCCATCATAAGAAAATAATTCTTGCATAGTTATTTCATTATCATCCCATGTATCTTCATCTTCCTCATTACTGCAAGGATTTGTACATGTGTTGATTGTGATATGATTATAATGTTCATCATCTGAGATACCCTTTTCACTCAATTGCATTAACGTATAATTTTCCTCAAGAGGATAGCTGTTGTCTTCATTTTGAGAATCCACATTTTGTGCATAGCCACACCTAGTTGATTCTACAATCTTTATCTAATTAGGAACTTGGTCAAAGCTACGGGGCTTCAATTTCTCTGGAAAAGTACTCAACCCAAGTTCATAATTCTCTAAAAACAAATCATCACACACATAATCTGCAGGTCTAAAATCTATGGGGACTTCTATCAAAGCATCCAAAAATCTCAAAAACAACTTATATAGTGATTCTCCCACTTGTCTCTTCATTTCATATAATTCTTGCACAAAATACTTTTGATCCTCATTACTCAAATCTTGTTGATCTTTAACTTGGGACTCACTATGATCTTTATACTATGAAGATGGAGACACCATAGCAGCAGGATCATTTTCATCTTTACAATCATTCCCAACATCTGATCCTTGAATTCTATTTTTATATGGTATGTTAGGATAATCAACACTTGTAGCCAAACACCCTTTCATCATTGAGTATTTCAGGTTGTTTTCAATATCCATGGCACACTGAAATGTCTGATCCATTGTTGCAGACTCTTTATGTCTTAACAAGAAACTCATCTTCTTGTAAAATTCTCCTAAATACACGACCAAACATTTAGTATCATTTGGTATTATGTTCTCTGGAATTTCCCTGATTGCCTTTGCAAATCGGAGATTAAAAGTAGGTTCCAATTCATCTTTTCTTATGTGGATTTCCATAAAGTTTTTCCTCACCACACTTGGGTTTACCCTTTCACCAAATTGCTCAACAAAGGCTGTCATAAACTGGTTCCATGAGGTAATAGAACATGCTGGTAAATATGAGAACCAATCCCTGACATCACCTTTCAAGGATTAAACACAGAGCTGCATGACAATGTCCTCATGATTTACTTCATAATCCCCCATCGCATCTATGAAGGTTTTCAAATGTTTAGAGGCTGAATCTGAGATTTGTACTATGAATTCAGGTAAATACTTCCTAACATTCTTAGGGATTAGGTTTGGAAAACCCTTAATACCACTGAAAACCAATGGCATATACGGTTCAATAACAAAATCCCTTTGAGGGCTTGGAAAAACTCATTTTCCCTAGATACTTTTACTTGATCTTTCACACGGAAACCCTCTTGTATCCATATTCAATCATTGTCAATCTTCATACATGGTTATTCATTACATCATTTACAAATTCAACCATGATCCTAGAATACAAAGTAAAACATTATACCTTAAATCTTTCTCAAAGGCATAATTCAAAACGATGCATACTTCTCAAATCATCACAGACATTAATACACTAGAAGTATGATAGAACTACTATCATTCCATGTCTTAATGTAGTTTCATCTAATAGGGAACCATTTATCATCTAAAGCCTTGAAAATTTCCCATTAACTTCTTTCAAATAGAATAATATTTTCTTCATATTTATGAGAGTACCTAGAAATTTGTAGCAGCCATTAAGCTTTTCTTCCTAACTATAAATTTTTCAAATCCGGAAGTCTTCTTCACAATTCAACTGGTCCTTTAGATAGAGTCACCACCTCTTTCATAGAGGACTAAAACTTCAAAGAAACATGAAGTTACTTCAAGAGTAAATCTCATTCTGGGTCTTCTCCAACAACAGAGTCACTCTCAAATTCATTGAGACCATGCTGCAACAAAACTTTTTCTAGGTCCAACTTTTCAACATCTGAACCAAATGTTTAGATTCACTAAAGACTTGACTCTGTGATACTACCATCTACGTCTGGGATTCCTTTTTATTTAAATTTCTCAGAAGTTCTCCCCAGTGGATTCGCCATTCTATTTGCTATTTTTACTATCCCAACTAAGCCTTTACACTCTCTAAGAGGTAGCCAACCTCTATATTTAAGAATCACTAAAATTTAGTGGCTAATTGATAGGTAAAGCTTCTTAAGTCCTTACCCCTACTCTTTAGGCTCTGTGAAACCAAGGAGGGTGTTCCTATTTGTGTTCATAAAATATTTCATGCCTCAAGAACACTACTCACATAGACAAATTCCTACCACATGCATATATATATTGTTCATCAAGGGCTTGACACACCATTGAACAAATAATCACCTAATGCTAGGAATACAGGTATTATATGAGATTTTCATCTCAAAATGGATTGAATTTTGATTTTATAATGTTCCGACTTTGAATCCACGTGCAAGGGGTTGCTGATTTGAGTTATTTAAAAGAACCCTAGAAATGAATTAACTAGTGCCTCATCATATTGGGCAGGAGTCACCTAAAATTTAACCCTGACATCAGTGAACAATTCTCACAATGCCTTACATCATAAGACTTTCAATATTTAAAAAAAAAACACCTTATTAGATCTTTAGCACATTATTACAGACCTACAATCCCTTTTCAAGCATTTGATGAACTCAGTAAGTTAAAGCAAGAAAGTGAATCATACATTCAAATATACCATTGAAGATAAATGAAAGAACCCTTGATAATTTCATTCATGGTTTGTCATAACACACACAGGAGATCAATTGCCTTAAATTTTTTAGATTTCTTTCAATGTCATTAATTACATAAAATATTTTATGACTATTTCATGTACATACCCTACCCAAAACAATTTACTAGCTAAGTCATCCTAAATTCTGAATTGTATGCATTCAATGGACACCACCAAGACTTCAAGATTCAAAAATATGACCCTTGAAATGAGCCTTGAAATCTCCTTTATAGAATGGGAGAGAAACAAGCATTAGGCTCATTCTATTATAATTTAACAAAATTTCATTTCAAAAATGAAATGTCATTTCATTTCACAATTCCCATACTGAGGGATATAATCATTTGGTAAATAGCAAATCAAAAACAATTATGACCCTTCTAACCAGTCGGTCGAAGAAAAACACCCCCAAGGCTTTGTCGTATTCATCCACGTCAAACCAAAAAGAGATAGAACCAACACTAAAACAAATTTTGCAGGACCCAGAAGACTGCACCACTAACCAGAACCAGGAGCAATACCACGACCACGATACAGGAGACCGCTTTGTGTCCTCACTTTAGTGAGAAGCGGGAGCACCACCTTATCCTTATCAATACCAACACTAGAAACAACAACAGTACATGGTACCACCATGAGGAACTCCTCATTCACACCGACCAATTCACTTAAGGCCATGAGGTAGCTACAATAATCCGATTCAATATCATAAATTTCACTACGAAAGCCACCAGTAATCTCAATGGGAGACTCATACTACCCAAACTTCAGCTCGACCATTGATTTTCCACCACACTCGACATAACTCCTTTCATCTCTAGAGGCCATTACCTCTACCTATGTAACCTGACCTTTGAGCCAAGGAATGCTCCTAACAAGACTCAGGAGGGACCCAACACCTCCTTCATTAGCTCCAAGAGCACCAGGAATGGCACTCTGTTCACCTGGCTTCAGCTCCTGCTGAGAGTTTCTCACACTCCTGCGTAATGGTGAACTAGAAGCAACTGATTTTGTCATTTTACACTTGGACCCAAAGCTTCGCAAGAACAACAACTACTCAATGCAGTAGCAAAGATGAATTCAGACTCAAAATTGCAATGATGCAAATGAAAAATCAACAAGCATTTATCGAGGAAACTAGTGTAGTAACCATTAATGCTCCAATTGTTGTATGAGTGAGTGAGCAATTAGTGGTTGACATCAATTTCACCACTATTAGTTTCCAAGTTTATTGAAAATAACGTACAATCCATCATGATTTCCAAGAGAAAATTGCTCGCACACAGGGAAATCAGGATGATATCCATCAAAAATCTTATGCCATTAATATGTGCAATTTGCAGAGCGTAAACAACCATCACATGGTTGATTTAATGTTTTGAATTTGGGTTGTTGATGCAATAGGGAGTTGGCATGTTGAATGACTCAGATTGAGTCAAGCATCATTGAAAATCCCATGTCACCACATTGAAGGCCCATCAGCCAATAACACATTTCCCAATCAACAGACATGCTCATCACTTGCAGGCCTGAATCAACCACCCTATACCACCAAGAAAAAACACGTGTCATCAGTTTTCACACCTCACAACAATTTTAAAACAACTATTTTAATCATGCACCGTTGATGAGGAATGACCACAATTAATCCTCATCAACCCTCATTATCATACGACAACCGTCAATTTGATAGCCTTTATGCATACTATTGGTGAATTCAGATTGGGGCCTACGATCGTACATGACAAGTGGCAACATCTCGCAGACCTTGCCAGAATTTAGTGGTGTCATCAAAAAATCTTGCGAGGCCTGCTAGGAATGGTCAAGATTAAGATCATCGATCCAATGGTCCACAATCTTGCACATGGAACAAAGTTATAAGAGGGGGCCGACCTAGGCATATAGGGGGAAAACCCTTTAGGCATAAATTTTAGACATAAGTCTAGAATTTAAACAATTATCAACCCGACTTTAGGCAAAATTTATCTTAATTCTCGACATGGAGAAAAAAACCGATGGTCCAGGTAAAGGAGCAGGTAAATGCATGGCATAAAAGGCTCAAGTGATGAATTAAGTGACTGACAAAATAGAGCAATAGGTCAACACAAAAATATAAGGCCAGGGTTGATTTGGTGGGAAATTTTAAACAAGGGTAATAAAACCCTAAACCCTAACATTCAACCCCTAAAACACAAGGTTAATAGCCAGAAAAGAAATAGGATAGGCCAAGATTTGTGGAAATTTTAAAGGTTCTATCATCTCCATTGGTAGAAAAGTGTAACGTCTCTACCTCCCTTGACCGATGCCAAATGACCCTTTTGCTTCCTTTCCATTCAAATTACCTAATTCTTAATTCTATCCAACTTTTCCACTCTCTCTTGCTTCTCAATTGAATTTTTCATGCTCCATTGATCAACTACACACTTCCAAGCTTCACCATCACTCCATTGTAGCTATGAGCTGCTAGTTTCTTGGCTCCTCCACTCCATTCATTGTGACAAATTTTTTGTTGGAGAAATTTCAAGTTCACTCCTTACTCTACTTGCCTTGAGAGCACATAGCTCTGAAGGTGATATCATTCATTATCCTTTTTTTTGCATCATCATATTTACGTAGTAGCATATTATGGTTTGTGTTATTTCTTGGAACTTGTACTTCCATACATTTATTTATCATTTTCTACACTCATTTCTATTTGGTTGTCTGTGGAGGTGGAAAAACCAAAGCGAGGGACTAACTAATGAAATCCTCTAAAAATAGCCCCAACATTTTTCCTTGGTCTTGTGTGTGTAGGTATTTGCATATGGAGCTCTCTGAAGATTTAGTTCTCGGGTATAAAGGTCTACTTTTCTCACCTCCTCTTTGTCAATTCAAAAATAGTGTAGTTAAAGTATCCTTCTTATTATATTTTATTTTTGTACCTTTTATGTTATTTTGTTATAGCATAAAACTTCACTAGTCAGGCTATTAGTTGTATTTATTGTGTTTTGTTTGGTCTCTTAGCCTTTTTGTCTATACGAATGTGAGAACACCACTTTGATGCCCACACTTCACTCTGGAGTCTACATCCTATGCTACCATCCTTAGGTAAAGAGTTGTCTGAGCAGTAGGTTAGACTCTAAAAATCAGCTTGCTTGACTCTCTAAAACATTTGGGTTAGTAGAAGGACAATAGCAACTAGATTTCTCTTCCTTTTCAACCTTAACATCTTAACCTTTTTGAATCACTTAGAAAACTTTAGGTAGATCAGGGAGGCCTATTGTTTAGGAATCTCCCATAACCTGAAGTCCCCGAGCAGCCGGTCCCCCTCCTCTACAATTCCAATATCTTGTGGGATATATTTTTTGTATTGAGACTCTATCTTGATATAAGTATATTTCAATTATAATATTCTAGTGAATATAAGAATTCAAAATACACCATTCTAGATTGTTTGTCCATATAGTACATGGGAAGTTGTTAAATTGAATTATATTTTAGGATTGCCAAAGAGGAGTGAAAAAATAGAATATTTTGTATGTTATATGTGTGTTGTGCACATATAAGTGCACATGTAGTTGGTGAAGAGTAACACATAGTACACACAATACATGTATATGTGAAAAAATGACTTAGAATTTAAAGTTGGTGACATAGTTTTGATGCACCTATGTAAGGAGATTTTCCCAAAAGGAACATATAGTTCAGGTGAAATAAAATTGCACCATGCAATATCTTATAGAATTTTATAAGAGAGTGTATATGAGGTCTAGAATTTTTAGAATGTATTTATATATTACCTATCTTAAAGTTATAGAATTGAACCATTATATTAAGGGAACTCCTAATGTTGAATGTGAAAGCACAAATTAAAGATACATAGTTCAAAGGAAAGAACTTAATGGAAAATTTTGTGAAGAGATTGAGTGGCTGATTATTAAAAGAGTCAAGAAAACTTATGTAGGAATGGGTATAAATAATATTTGGTCAAATAGAAGGGTTGTGGAGTTAAATATGCAACATGTGGTCAAGAAATTACTAGAAGTATGGAAAATCTATAGTATACCACCTATAATGCACATGAACAAGAATTCATGGTTTATTATTTTCTTATCTTGTGTGTTTGATGCAGGAGTAATAAGATACATCAATCCTACTAGATAAATGGATTGTGCATAAATCTTGGTAGGAATCTACTGGTGTAGATACAATAAGGATGAATTTGTGCATTAGTGACATATACACGGGTAATAGTTTTAAGAATAAAGGGATCCTTGTTCTCTTCAAGAAATGGATTCACTCACATCATAACGTACAATTTTAACTAGTGATGTTTTGCATGATCAATGTTATTCATGTGTGCTTGCAAAGATGTGGATGAATGTTATCCATGTGTTGGCTAAGGTTAGTTATGGAAGGGAGACAAAAAATCATAATCAAGTGGTTGGTTGGACAAGTCAAAAAATCATTTAGTTATTGTACAACTAATTCTTAAACTTGATCAATGGAGTTGGTGAGTTAAAATGTTGTCAATGGATGTTGGTGTAGTTTTCATAATATAAATTTTATATGTAGAGCCAAGAATAGATTTATGGAGTTGGCTAGTTAGTAGAAAAGGATAATATATGCATAGTTGAATATGAGAGAAGCCTATGGTTTTTAAAGATATATGTAGAAAGGGGATATTGAATAGCTATAAATTATGTATATCATTTATTTTAGATATCACATTTGGGATAATCGTAGTATTTGTAAATAATTTATTAAAAGCTATAATGCAAAATTATTTGAACATAGATAAAATATAATGTAGGATGGAAGTATATCTATCTAAACCAATCATTACAAATCCATGACTATAGAAATTTAAATGGTATATCCTTTTTTTCCCCCTATTACATTCTAAGATAATGAGTTGAAGTTATATAAGCTATTCAATGTTCTTCTAAACTAGAATAGATAAGGCCCAAGAAAGATTAACCATGATGAGATAAAGATAAAGTGTCCCATAGTTTTCCAATAGTGGATTAACTCTACAAAATATCATCCAAGCCCATAATTTCCACAAAAGTAAATTTGGCTAGCACATCCCTAAATCCATAGGTTGTTGATCCCATATTCAAATAGATATCAACTATTTATGATCAATAAAACTTGAAATATCTTTAGTTTTTTATTAGGAAAAGTAGGTTTTGAAGGGACCTAGAAACCCTTTACAAGGAAAAACACTGCGAAAAATAAATAACCTTAAGATCCCACAACACAATGAAACCCGAAAGATGACTATAGAAAATAAGCATGAAACCCATCAACAATGCGGAAGAAAAACATCAGCAAAAAATAGACCAATCAAAAAATAAAACAAAGCTATAACATTTTATCTAGTTCATTCGTTGAGGCCAAATTCTCCTCTATGACCCCCTCATGCATTTACATCACATCCTTTAGCTCCTCAAAGCTCGTTCCTTTGTTTTACTCATCGTCCTCAGGCACAGACCTGCATTAGCAACCTTCTGCATAGTAGGAGCTAACCCATCATTCTTATCCAGTAGAATCTTGGTACAAACCTCCTCCAAAGTCATCACAATATCACTGAGCTCAAGGGGATTACCAATCCATTTTACAGCCATCTCATTCAAAAAAGGGAGGCCCTTAGCAGTTGAATTCAAAGAATTATTACTCATATTGACCACCATCATTAGATCCTTAGACAACTTAGAATTTTGTTTCTCCATATTAATAAACCTCTCTTCATAAGTCTTTTGCACAACCACCTCCTAGTGCAGTCACAGTAGGAGGGTTCTCAAAGAGAACTATCCAGACCCTACAACAAGAGTTACACAATGAAAGAAACATAGAACATGGAGGAAAATGTAGATTAAAACATTCTTATTATCATAAATTTTGATTACATAGTTGGCCAAATCTGGGCTTATAGATTCAGCTCACAGGCCTGATATAACATGCTCCAGAATACAATATTCCTATATGCTCCTTATGCGAGCTAAAATCTTACATATTGAACCTCAAATATACTTAATCTACTTCCTAATGATTGGTTACAATGATTTATATCACATCTAAGGGTCTAGGATCATCCATGTTGGCCAAAGATCATTACAATCTCCAAAGAATAAAATGTAACATGCATGAAATAGGTCGGCCTTCAATTTGAATTTCTCCTCGGTGGGTGCATATGCTAAAGTGTGGACCTAAAATTAAGGTTGGGGACACTCCATGGAAAAATTTGAAACACCTCACAAGGATCTAAAATTTATGGGAAAGATCCACAAGAGATCAAACTAGCCGTTAGGTTTGAAATTATTTTGTTGTTGGTTCAAGAAACTGTCACTTAATCTGAAAGAGATAACTTGCCAGAAAAAGATCCAATCATGCTTAAATATTGAAATAAGTAAAAATAACATGTCTACGATGACAACATAGATCCACAGAGTCTGGTGAGAAAATATGAAGGTATATCGAATCTACCAACTTGAACCTAAACAAGAACAAAACTGTATGAAAATATTTTTGATTGATGCAGGATTCCAAAGAACCAAGGATGTTCCTGCATCGGACATCTAGGGTTATTTGAAAAGTGAGTCCCTCACTTTTTGGGGGCTAAAGGAAAACCAATACAAACTACCTTAGCTTGAGAAATCCAAGAAGAATCCTCCATTGGTCTACCTTTCCTCTTCACAAGATATTCTTTGTACTGTCTTCCACACATTTTCCTTCCATCTTTGACATCCAAATTCTCTTCTATCTCATCTAATTATTGTTTAGGAAACTATTTCTCCAATTTTGATTTACTATCTTCACTAAATTCTACTTCATAGTATTGATGTATATCTACAATGTTTAATATAGGTGATATACCCATGCCATCTGGTAACTCTACTTCATATGCATTTCTTGAATCAAATTTTTTGGGAATCCTATAAGGTCCAAACTTCCTCATTTTGATCTTATTGTATGTGCCAACTAGAAATCTATCCTTCCTCAAATACACCATCACTTCATCTCCAAATACAAACTCCTTATGTCTCCTCTTCTCATATGCTCTCTCCTTATACTTTTGGTTCATATCTTCCAATTGTTGTTTTACTTGAGTATCCACCTTCTTCATGTGTTCTACAAATTCTTTTGCTTTTGCACTAATTTTATCTTCCTTACTAATGTCTCACAACTCTGATATACCTCTAGGGTGAACTCTAGTAGCAATCTCAAAAGGTGTCCTTTTTGGTACTCCTATTCACTGAATTATTATAAATAAACTCTACTTGTACAAGAACTAATTCCCAACTTCTGGTCTTCTCTCCAATCAAACATCTCAGTAAATTCCAAAAATTCATGTTTACTACCTCTATCTATCCATCAATCTGTGGGTGAAAAGTAGAAATGAACTTTAAATATACCTTTAACTTCTTCCAAAGTGTCCTCCAAAAGTAACCAAAAAACTTTGTATATCTATCTGAAATAATAATCCTACGTAATCCATGCAATCTGACTACTTCCTTGAATAACAATTCTACTACATGTACTGCATTTGTTGTCTTCTTACAAGGTATGAAATGTGACATTTTGGAAAATATATCCACCACCACAAATATGGAATCATTACCTCTTTGTGTCTTCGGAAAACCAAGTATGAAATCCATGTTGATATCCTCCCAAGGTCTCTCTGGAACTGTCAAAGGCTTATAAAATCCAACATTCTGACTACTCCCTTTTATAGCTTGACAAACTCTACAACCCTACACAAATTTCCTAACATCCTTATATGAATATGTGGCCAAAAGTAATTCTCCCTTACTAGTGCTACTGTCTTATCAATTCCAAAGTGTCCTGTCAATCCTCCACTATGTTTTTCTTTCACCAAACTACCCCTCATTGAACTTTGGGGTATAAAAAATTTATTCCCTCTGAACAACATATCCTCCCAAATGAAATAATCTAACCACTAAATCTGGGTCTTCCTCATACAAGTTCTTCAATTCATCAAAGCCTAATGTCTCCACTCTCATTTCTGCCAGTAAATTCTTTCTCCTACTCAAAGCATCAACAACTCTATTTGACTTTCCACTCCTATGTTTAAAAAAAAAAGTATAACTTTTCAATAATTCCTCCAAATCCTTGGACTCCTCAACCTTCTTCTTACCCTATTTCTTCTCTTTTTTGAAACTATTTCTCTTACCCTTCACACATTTCTTCCTAGAATTCATACCATCATCTTTCTCCTCAAAATTCATTTCATAACCCTTCGACCATGATTCAGAGGCTTTAAAACCCTCAGCAGAGTCACTAATTTCCTCCAACTACTCCTCAAAGTTGGAATCATTCTTATCAGAGTTTCCTTCCCACTCTTCCACCGAATCTCCAATCTTGTACCCAAAATTCTTACCAGCCTTTTTATGAGCCTGAGGTTTAAGAGATTATGGGATTAAATTCAGCTTAATATGTTCAACCATCAAATTCATGATAACTTCATGGAGAGTGGCCTTCTTAGGGTTCCTGCGATGATCTTCAATGCTATTCTCCATGGAAGACAAAAGATAAAAGGGAAACGAAACCAAAGCATTATGTCAAAAATGATTCAACAACATAAAATGATAACTATAAACCACAGAGAACCTACCCTATAGATAGAAGAAATGCATTATAGCCAACACAATATCCATCCACAATGGCTTGAGTGATTTATGAGAATACCCACCACTCTCGACCAATCTTAATTTCTTCCTCATCATTTTTAAAGAAATTTCCCAAGGCTTTCTTAGCCACACCTTTGTCACGATAGAATTTCCTTCATGAGATAGGAAGACAGGTAACCTCCACAAAAAATTTCTCATTGATGTTAAATTCCACACCTCTAACCCGTAGAATCCTTCCATTCCATCCCTTTACAAAGACCTTCGTAGCCTCAATGTTTTGCCCTTGTAGCTTGAGCAAAAAGGGGAAAACCCCACCCTTATCCAAGTGATCCCACACAATCCCATTAGTTTGAAACTCCTCATAGGATCTTGGATCCACCCTGCAACGATAACCATCCATAGCAACAAGCAACGAACAATAATCCACTAGCACGTTAACCTTCTGCACATAAAAGATTAAACAAGCATATCACAGAGGAATGCAAAAGATACCCAAAAAGGGTGTAAGCCTACCTAATAGAGTACCATCATAGCTACACTGCCAGACTATCATAACAAGAATTACAAGAGGCAATTATGAAAAGAGAAAGTCCAAACCACGACATGCAAGAACCAACTCAAAGAAAAATAAATGAACCAACCCCCCAACTTCATAAGCTTAATGAAAAGACATCTAGTCATTATTAGAGATAATATTAAGATTAAGAGGTAAGGTTTCAAAGTCATCCCAATTATTATGAGAAACCACACCAAATTTTCCACCCCATTAGCCTACGAATTGGCTTCCCTAAAGACATGAGAAATTTTAATCTCCTCAAAATAATTAATGAGAGACAAAGAGTCATTAATAAAATGAGCAATCAACCAAGAAGGGGAACTAGTAAGTAGAAGACATTTAATAATATTTGGAGAGTCCCCTTCAAGCCACAGTTTGGAGACCCCAAACTTTTTAGCCAAAAGAAGACAATGATAGGCTACAGTAGTTGACATATATTCAGTTGTGATTTATTGGGCCATGATATTACAAGTGTATACATGTAAAAATGGTTTGGAGCATAAATTAATTAAATACTTGTTATTTAATTAATTAATTCTAATTCTTCTACTAATATAAATAAATTGATAAATTTATTTATATGGTTCATTTCCCTAAATTCTTCTTTTCCAAAAATCACTTTTCCTCTTAAATTAATTAAATGCAGAGATTAAATAATTTTTTATTTAATTAATTTCCCTCTTCCATTTAAATTTGAATTTTTAATTCAAATTGGCACATGTCTCCATATTTCTTCTACCCACCTCCAACTCATCCTCCACCTCATCATATGTCACACAATTTCATTTATTTCTAATTTTTAAATTAGGAATATTCTTTCCAACCTCTGAACATCCTAACTTCCTAGGAGACACATGGCTCCTTCTTTCAATTGATACTCTTTGACAATTGGAGAATTTGTTCTTCCAAGTGGAGCAGCCTCCACGAATTCCTCTAACCTCTTTGTGCTCAACCGTTGATGCCTCAGGATCATAATCTCGACCATTCATCACTACCACATCATCTCAAGCCTAGAAAAATCTATAAATAGAGGGAATTTCTATAGCTTTAGAAGGATATAGATTTGGAAGATAAACTTATGTTGGAGAAATTGAGAACAAATTGAGAGCAATTGAGATTTTTCATTTTCATATAGAAGAGGCATTATGGCATTTTTACTTTGGATTAATTTAGTATTGCATTAGAGTTTATTATAGCATCGCATTAGAGTTGCATCTTCAATAATAGTATTCATCTTAGCTTCATTTCAATTGCAAAAACATCTCATCATAAGATCATTCAAAATTTAAGCACTGAAAAAACAAAAATACAGTGATGTAGGCATGTAGTTTGCATTACACAACATCTTCTCATTTTATTAGGTTGTCATCTTTGTAGATTCATGTGCAACATTCAATAGATCTGAGAGCATGAATTTTGGAGGTCCTTAAGACTAGAGAACCATGGAATGATTTGAAAGTATAGTAGTAGAAATTTAATTCTATTATTTCTATTTATTTTATGTAATACATTGCATGAATGTGTGTGTTTAGTTTTATTAAATAATTTACTCTCATTGACACATTTTAAAACCACACATAAATTGGCACCCACCGTGGGGCCTCACCCCATATTTAATTTGTTTTTCTATTGAGTTATTCTTCGTAGGTTATGTGGACAATTCTGAAATAGCACATCTGAATTTTTCTATGGTGCATCTAGAAAATTTATCATTGCATTGAGTTCCTGTTTCAGCATATGCAGCTGGTCTTTTGGGGCATAAGGGGGTTTTAATTTTTATTCTATGTTTTCCAGTTTAGCACATTCGGTCTTCCATTTACTGTGTTAGTCTCTCTTTTAGCGCATTCAGTAGTTTAGCACATTCAATCTGATTTTTAGCACATTTGGTTACTATAATAGCCCATCTAGTTTTTAGGGTAAATTTTCTAGATTCCAGAAACTAATTGGTGCTTTTTTGTTGTGCAGGAACCTTGTACACAGTCAAAGACTTTCTTGAAAGAAATAAAGAACGTTGTCAAAGAACAATGGACTGAAACTACTAATAATTTGTTGCAGGGTTGAAATCTATTTGTCATTTACTTTGGTTAAGTTAGGAATCTAGCATAATTAGGAGGGATAAATTTACACCATGCTTGATGTGTTTGGAATGGTAGGCATGTATGCTCTCCCCTTAACTAGGTGATCAGAAAGCTAGACCCATTCATTTTATTGCATTTTGAACCTTACAGGGCCTACCTCCTTGCTTTGAAAGGAGGGAACAACCCAACCGGGAACACGCTAAAGCCAAATGACTTCCACCCAGGATATAAAAGTGGGTACTCGAGAAAAGTTTGAGTATCACAAGGATTATTCTAACAAGAAGAGAAGCAATGGTCTCTTTCCATATGCATGAAACCCCATGAATGGAATGCCCCTACTAAAACCCCTTTTTTGTAGTAAGCCAAAAATTATCCTTATCTATTCTTTGGTGCAACAACGGTCGTTGTCAAGACATCCACATTCTCACAATTCTTAGTAGAGGTAAAAAACTGCCATGGGAGATTCATGGGAGTTTGAAGCTTGGTTGGCTTGAGAAGTGAGTGCAATGTAAGGGGTAGCCTGTGTGGCCAAGCTTCTAATTCACCCGCTAAGAATAAGTGTAGTTGGAGTAAAATCTATGTGGAATCTAAAATAATATTGTCTTACACAACCTAGGATGGTGATTATTTGATGTGTCTTTACCAATGTGTTTTTAAACCAATATCCAAGAAAACATCACACAAACATGTTCAACTATTGATTCAAAAGAAAATCCAAACCAAACAATCCAAAATTCACTACTGAAACCAGAAAAATCCGTCAAACTACCAAAAACCAAAAAATATTTTCTAGATCGACACATCCATTGACTACCCCAGTGCATACCTTGCATATTTTAGCACATTCATCTTCTATTCTAGTGCATTCCTTGCATAATTTAGTGCATCCATTGACTGCCCCAGTACATCCTTGCCATAGTTTAGCGCATAAATTCTCTGTTTTAACGCATCTTTCCACTGAAACCCTTTTGGCACATCCATTTACTATTCCAGCGCATCCATATCATTCCCTAGTGCATCCATACCATTCTCTGGTCATCTGGCCATTTTCATAGTGCATTTGTACCATCTCATAGTGCATTAAGCTTTTAGCGCATTCAAACACTGTTTTAGCACATCTGGTGAATTTTCAAAGAGAAAGCTAAATTTGACCTCCCACCTTCTAATTCACACCCAATTTGGGGATTCTCTCTCAAAAAACATTCCTTCCTTGTCCCAAAATTTCTTTTAACTTGTTGAAAGTAGCATTCTCAATTGAAAATCCCTCAACAAAACTTTGGTTAAACATTCCAAAAGTGCCTCATCATCATACCTATTTTTTGATTTATCAATTGAGTTTCCCCCCATCAGGATTCATCACCCTTCATCCTGAAAACATAACATTGCGAAATTAGATTTTAACCTTAATCTTTGG
Organism: Sequoiadendron giganteum; assembly: GCA_007115665.2. Taxonomy (NCBI): domain Eukaryota; kingdom Viridiplantae; phylum Streptophyta; class Pinopsida; order Cupressales; family Cupressaceae; genus Sequoiadendron; species Sequoiadendron giganteum. The sequence goes on from CM021104.1 coordinate 484,328,120, forward strand.
CACTACCCAAAACTTTGATCAAATTTTAGAAAATCTTTGTTACTTATATGCCCATTTTAATGAGATTGCAAAAGAAAAAACTTGAGCAAAAAGAAATCAAAAACCAAAACACCATGGCTAAAAGAGAGGAAAACCCTTTTTTCAGAATTCGTCAAGATGAGGTAGAAGAAATAACAGATGAACCATAGAACAAGCGCAAAAAGACCCTAATTTTCATAAATTCATGGAGCGGATCTTTGAAAAATAGGGTGAGAAATACCTTTTGATGTTAGAAAACAAAGGAGTCAAACTACCCGATGATTTTGATATCACAAAATTGCAAAAAAAACTCCTAAGAGGATAGAAACAAAAATACCAACTAAAACGAAAAATGAAGCAAGGTTCAATGACCCCATGGCTACCTTAACACAAAAAATATAAAACCTCCAACAACAAATGAAAAACATGAAAACCAAAACCACTAAGAGGTACTCAATACAAGATACATGCCCCTACCCTTTTGATCCAAGTGTCAACATGATACCATTCCCCAATGATTGTGAATTCCCCAAATTTGACAAATATAATGGAAAGACAGATCCCATCGATCATGTAAGGGAATTTAGAACTATGAGCATTGAATTTTCCCATGAAGACACTTACTTAATGAGATTATTCCCACGTAGTTTGGGAGGACAATGTATGTGATGGTTCTCACAATTACCTCTAGGGATTAAACCTTTTGAGGAATTAGTTAGCAAGTTTATCACCCAATACTCATATAATATTCAACATGAAATCACAAGGAATTACCTTTGCAATGTCAAACAAAAGAAAGGGGAATCATTTCTAGTATTTTTACAAAGTTGGAGAAGGTTATTTGCAACGTATCCCCATCCCATACCAGAAAAAGAAAAGATGGAGGTATTCATTAACAACTTAAATGATGACATGACTTATAGGCTTGAATTACAATGTCCTCCAACTTTTGAAAAATTAATTGAAAATGAGATCAAAATTGAGGAAGCCTTGGTCAAGAGGGGCATTTTGAAAATTTACAACAAAATAAATTCATCCAATTCCTCCAACAATGACAGACCAAAGTTTTGGAAAAAATACAAGAACAATGTCAATCATAATTCAGCCGAAACGTATAATTCCAAACCAATTTTCAATCTATCAGGATTCATAGCCAAGACCCATCCAACCCCTAATCAAAAAAACACCAATGAGAACACGAATCATAATAACAATCAAAATAATAGCCAAAACAACCCTCCACTTAAACTACCATACCAAACATCGAACAACTGCATAAAATTTACACCTTTGGGTCAATCATATGAATCTGCATTGAAAGAACTTCTAGCAGAAAATCTCATCACTCTACCTGACACTCGAGGGTTTGAACCCAAAGTAAAATCATCATGGTCGAATGAGGCCCACTTTTGTGAATTTCATCAATGCAAAGGTCACCTAACCAATAGTTGCATGCAATTAAAACATAAGATACAAGACTTGATTGACAATAAGGTCATACAAATTGAAGAATCCCAAGCAAACACTGATCATGGGGTATTCAAAAACCCTTTTTCCAAATTATGATAAAGGGGAATCTTCTAACATGAATGGCAAAGGAAAAGGTGTGAATTATGTTTATGATGACACCATCTATCATATTTTAGAAATTGAAGATCGCACAAATGACATTGAAATCAATGACATACCAGGCCTTGTTGCAACCAACCATACAATCAATGATGCCAACATTCCCTCCAATCAAGTCCATAATACCCAACAAAATATGGTTGCAACAAATAATCAAATTAATGTCATTAAGATCAAAGGAAAACAAGGTAGTGTACTTGTAAATGTGACTAGAAGGGCACAAACCAAATATGTTTTGAAGGGTAGCACTTATGAAACACCCGATGCCCCATCTCATAAATATAACATTGTTGATCAGCTCCGGAAAATTCCCACATAAATATCAATATTGGAGCTCATTAAAATCTCACTCACCCACGAGGAGATCTTGGAAAAGGCCCTAGTGTTGGATGTTGTGGTTGTGTTAATGATATGTGGTTTTCATTGATGTCAACACTATTAGCATCGATGATTCTGAAGGCTATATATGTCAAGGATATTAAGAAAATTAGAATAAATATGTTGCAGGCAGTCTATAAAGCTATGATGATCAGAATGGAAGAAATTTTTGTGAGTTGTTATTCAGAAGTCGCACATTAAAGGGTTTTTTGTTGAGCCTATCTAGTATGTTGTCCAGAAGTTTCAGAGGTGCGCATCAAGATTGGAGAAAGTTATGATTTTCTAAGTTCCTACAATTATTTTGTTACTCTAGTGGGTGTTTTTAGAAGAAGAGAATTCAATTATGGTAAATTGAGTTGTTGTGTATGCTGTTTTGATGTTCAATGTTGTTTCTAAATCATGCTCTATCATTGTGGTACATCTGTGTTGATCGGTGTGCTCGTGATCAAAGATTTTCCTTTGTGTATTCGAGGTTCTCATATTCTTGGCCAACATGATGGTGGTAGCCCGTTGCGGATCCTTGTGGATTAATATTTTAATGTTTGGCATGTTCAAGGATGTTGATTTTGGTATTCATTATGATGTGACTGACTTAGGTTGGTGTGCATTGAAATTTGTTCATGAATTAGGCTGACAGTTTCTAATTCATCTATTCTTTATTTGTGGCCGATAAAGTTGTTGATGTAAATTCATGTAGCAGATATATAAGAGCAACTGTTTCTTCATTTTGAAGGGTGTGAGGTATGCTTGGTGAATTTATGTGAAGTGTATTTGTGAATAAAGACCAAATCATTCGATTTTAAAGCAGAGTGTGAAGAAGATTGAGCAAAGTGTGAAGAAGTGTTTTTGTGCCTAACCAGAACTATCATCAGGCTTTTTTAGAAGCTAATTTCTCAGTTCAACCTCATCAAATGGATTTAATCTAATTGTTTTATGTAAGGAAGTGAGCCTTCCCTTTGAGTAGTGAGCTCTAGGTAGTGTTCTTGAATGCATGTGCATTCCTTTTTCATTTTCCATTATACTTCTAACAGGGTATAATCTTGTATACTAACATCCACCAAGGTTTTTCCCCTAATAGGGTTTCCACGTATAAAATCTTGGTGTTCATGTGTTTCTAATGTGTTGTTGATTCATGCTTTCACTGCTAATTATCAAATCTGAGATTAAAGGTTGATAAAGGTTAAATAATTTTAAATTCTATAACAATTGATTCACCCCCCCTCTCAGTTGTTTATCCTTATTTTAACAACAATTGGTATCAGAGTAGGTTCCTCTAAAGAAGTTTAATAGTTTGAGGTGATCCGAGATGGAATCATACAAGAAGGATAGTCCCAGATTTGATGGTAGAAATTACTCTATATGGAAGGTCAGAATGAAGTGCCATTTGAATTGCATTGGTGAACCTTTCTAGAATATTACAAAGAATAGATATAATATTCCTCAGAATGGTCCCTGTACTCCTAATGAGATCAAAGAAGCTGAAACTAATATCAGGGCTATAGAAGCATTGTTGAGTGCTTTGACAAATTCAGAGATAACAAATGTAATAGGTCCGAAGACAACACATGAGATATGGAAGAAATTAGAGACATTGTATGAAGGAGATGCACAAGTGAATATTGATAAGCTAACAAGTCTGAAAGGCAAATGGTAGAACTTGAAAATGAGTGAAGATGAAAACATTGCTTCTTTCATACAAAAGGTAAATGAACTAGTGATGGGTATTAGAGGTGCTGGTGGAATTATGGAAGAAGATGAGATTGTGGCTAAAGTGCTCAGATCAGTGCCTACTTCTTATAAAATAAAATCTCATACTATTGAAGAGCTCAGGACAGTAACAAATGTGACAAGAGACATGTTGATTGGTAAACTAGTTGCCTTTGAGTTGAGTGAATTTGGTGAGTCTACTCCTAAGACAAAATCTTCATTTAAAGCAACTATTTCCGGAAAAAGCCAACAGAGATATGATTACAGAGAAAGTTCTAGAAAAACATTCAAATATGAAGATGAGATGAAACATATTGAAGATGAAGAAAGAGAACTAGAAGAACTGGAAGCATTGATTGTGAAAAGAGAAGCCAGAGGACATGGTAATTATAAAGGAAAGATACCTATTAAATTTTTCTCTTGCAGTAAGATAGGTCATTTTGCATCAAGGTGTCCTGAAAGAGTTTCTAAGTACAAATCTAACAACTCTAGATTTCAAAAGAAATGTTATTATGCTGAAGAAGGTGTTACTGATGATGAATCTGATAAAGAAACTGGAAATGAAGATGGATGGGTATTCATTGCTATAAATGAAAATGGTATGGTGTCCACTAAATCTATTAGTGATAAGAATATTGAGAAATCTCTTGCAGCCAGAATTGATGAAAAAGATGAGTGGGTGATTGATAATGGATGCTTACATCATATAACTAGTGAAAAAAGAAAGTTTCTAAGCTTGGAGAAGTATGACTATGGTGTTGTAAGATTTGGAGATAATAATTCTGGTGTGATTTGTGGCAGAGGCACTATTTCTCTTGGTGGTAAATACAATACTGATGATGTCCTTTATGTTGAAGGATTGAAGCAGAATTTGTTGAGTGTTGGACAAATGGTAGAAAAGGGATACAATCTTCAGTTCAAAGATGGTAAGTGTAGGATATTAGGAAGCTCTGGAAATATAATTTCTTCAGGTACAAAGACAAGAGGTAACATTTTTCACTTAAGTGCTACTAGTGAAATTTGTTTAATTGCTCAAGTTGATGTAAGTTGGTTATGGAATAGGAGGATATGTCATGTAAATTTTTATAACATTGTCATATTAAGCTCCACTCAAGTATTCATAGATCTACCTAAGTTAGTGAAGCCTACTAACACTATATGCAAGGAATGTCAGTTGGGAAAACAGACAATAATTTCTTTTCAAAGCAAACAACATCATTCAAATGGAGAAATGGAATTGGTACATACTGATCTATGTGGTCCATCTAGAATTAGAAGTCTACAAGGAGAAAGGTACTTTATGTTGCTTATTGATGATTACTCTAGGATGATATGGGTTTCTTTCTTGAGAGAAAAACATGAAGCACTAGAAAAGTTCAAATGTTTCAAGGCTATGGCAGAAAATGAGATAGATCTAAAGGTTAAATGCTTAAGATCAGAAAGAGGTGGTGAATTCACTTCTTGGGAGTTCAATTCATTCTATGAAGAGCATGGAATCAAAAGACAGTTATCTTCTCCTAGGACCCCTTAACAGAACGAGGTTGTTGAAAGAAAGAACATAAAAATTCTAGATGCTGCTAGAAATATGATGTTGGAAGGTAATGTTCCTCTTATCTATTGGAGATAAATGTCAATGGTAAATTTGGTAAGACTCCTTTTGAGCTATGGTTTGGTTATAAGCCTACTGTTAAATATTTCAAAATATTTGGAAGTAGATGTTAAATCAAGAGAGATGAAGATATTGGCATGTTTGATGCTAGAAGTGATGAAGGAATCTTTCTAGGTTGCTCTACTAAGAGCAAAGCTTACCGGTGCTACAATAGAAGATTGAAGAAAATGGTTGAAAGTGCAAATGTCAGAGTTGATGAAGATTCTATTAGATCATCTAGATATTGTGGATATGATTGAGATGATCAACACGATAGTAAAGATAATGGAAAGAATGTGCAGACATAGAATCAAGTTCAAATTGTTCTGGTGAATCAAGAGAATCATGAAGGAGAAGCTATTGGAACTGCAGAAGAGAGAAAAAAAGAACCAGAAGTTAGAGAGAATCCTAAAGTCCCAAGGTATGTAAAGCTAAATCATTCTAAAAAAATAGGACATAGGAGATAAGAACAAAGGTGTACAAAATAGAAGGAGAATTGCAGAAGAGAATTGCTTGATTTCCAAGACTGAACCTAGCAATGTCAATGAAGCATGTAAATATGAATATTGGATGAAAGCGATGAAGGAAGAATTGATGCAGATAGAGAAAAATGTTACATGGATTCTTGTTCCCAGACCTCAAGAAAAAATGTGATTGGAACCAAATGGGTCTTTTGGAATAAGTTGAATGAACAAGGTGAAGTGGTTAGAAATAAAGAAAGACTTTTATGTAAAGGATACTAACAAATGGAAGGTATTTATTTTGAAAAAATGTTTCCCCCTATTGCTAGAATTGAAGTTGTAAGGTTATTTCTTGCTTATTCTACTTTAAAAAATTATAGTCTATCAAATGGATGTGAAGTCAATATTTTTGAATGGTTAATTAGAAGAAAAAGTTTATGTTGAGAAACCAAATGGATTTCAATTGACTGATGAAAAAGAAATGGTTTGCCGATTGAAAAAAGAACTATATGGACTCAAACAAGCCCCTAGAGCCTAGTTTGCAAGACTAGATAAATACTTGTTGAAGCTTGGATTCAATAAATGTATTGCTGATAACAATCTGTATTTCAAGATGGATCGGGATAAAGAATTGATTATTGAAGTTGTTGTTGATGACATTATTTTTGAAAGTAATGATGACTTATGCATGAAGTTTTCTGATGAAATGAAAATTGAATTTGAGATTTCAATGATTGGAGAGCTGAAATTATTTTTAAGATTACAAATTACTTAGTTAGAGGATGGAATATTCATATCTCAGTCCAAATATGTAAGAGAGTTACTGAAAAAGTTTGGCATGGAAGACTCAAAACTAGTTGGAATACCCATGGTAACCAGATGCAAGTTAACGCAAAATGATGATTCTCCTAAAGCAAATCAAACAAGTTATAGGTCAATGATTGGTGGATTGCTCTATTTGACTCAGACCAGACTAAACATCATGAATGTTGTATGTATGGTTGATAGATATCAAGCTGATCCAAAGGAATCACATGTGACTGCAATAAATAGAATTTTCAGATACTTGAAAGGAATAGTTGATTTTGGTCTTGGGTATCCTAAGGATGATGATCTTACTCTAAATTCCTTTATAGATGCAGATTGGGTAGGAGATGTGGATGACATGAAAAGTACACATGGCGGTGCATTCTTCTTGGGGAAGAAGTTGGTGTCTTGGCTAAGTAAAAAGAAGAATTTCATTTCCTTAGCTACTGTTGAGGCATAATACATTGTTGTTGCAAATAATTGCTCTTAGATATTATGGATGAAACAGATACTGAGAGATATCAAAATTGAGTATAATGATCCTATTGCTATATTTTGTGATAACTCAAGTGCCATAAAAATTTCCAAGAATCTAGTGTTACATTCAAAGACAAAACATATATCTATCAAGTATCACTTTTTGAGAGACAAAGTGAGTGATAAAGAAGTCAGACTAGAATATGTGCCCACAAAGGAACAAATTGCAGATATATTCACTAAACTATTGCCTAAGGATACTTTTGAGTATCTCAGAGGCAAGTTATTGGTGATTTCCCCTCCTGATTGAACTAAGATGCAAGTCTTTGCATCAATCCGTGCACTTATAGTGAAATCTTGTTTCAGATTGATGTTGTGGTGGCTGCTACTTAGGGGGAGTAGTCAGATGATTCAGATATGTGGTTTAGAGCTTGTGTACCTTTTCCATTGATGTCAAAGGGGGAGAAGAGAAATGTGAAAAACCTTTGAGGAAGAAAAGGGGAGAAGAGTAATGTAAAATGGAGAAGAACAGTTTGAGAAGAGTTAGTTGGGTTGATGGTATTTTTCACATCATCTGTTGTCGTTAATGCCAAAGGGGGAGATTGTTGGATGTTGTGGTTTTGTTTCTGATATGTGGTTGTCATTGATTTCAACACTATTAGCATTGATGATTCTGAAGGATGTATATGTCGAGGATATTGAGAAAATTAGAATAAATATGTTGTAGGCAGTCTGTGAAGCTATGATGATCAGAATGGTGGATAGTTATGTGAGTTGTTATTCAAAATTTGTGCATTAAAGGATTTTTTCCTGAGCCTATCTAGTATGTTGTCCAAAATTTTCAGAGGTGCGCATCAAGATTGGAGAAAGTTATGAATTTCTGAGTTCCTATAGTTATTTTGTTATAGTAACAAGTGTTTCTGGAAAAAGAGAATGCAATTCTAGTAAATTGAGTTGTTGCATATGATTTTGTGATGTTCAGTGATGTTTCTAGATCAAAATCTATCATTGTGGTACATCCACGTTGATCAGTGTGCTTGTGATCAAATATTTTCCTTTGTGTATTTGAGGTTTTCATGTTCTTGGATGACATGATGGTGGTAGCATGTTGTGGATCCTTGTGGATTAATATTTTAATGTTTGGCATGTTTGAGGATGTTGATTTAGGTCTTCATTATGATGGGACTGACTTAGGTTGGTGCACATTGAGATTTTTTTATGAATTAGGTCGACAGTTTATAATTCATCTATTCTTTATTTGTGGCCAACAAAGTTGTTGATGTAAATTCATGTAGTGGATATATAAGAGTGTGAGGTATTCTCAGTGAATGTATGCAAAGTGTATGTGCAAATAAAGATCAAATCATTCGATTTGAGTGTAGAGTGTGAAGAATATTGAGCAAAGTGTGGAGAAGTGTTTTTGTGCCTAACTGAAACTATCATCAGGATTTTGTAGAAGCTAATTTCTTAGTTCAACCTCATCAGATGGATTTAATCCATTTTTTTTATGTAAGGCAGTGAGCCTTCCCTTTGAGCAGTGAGCTCTAGGCAGTGTGCCTAAATGCATGTACATTCCTTATTCATTTTCCATTATACTTCTAACATGGTATAATCTTGTGGACTAACATCCACTGTGGTTTTTCCCCTAACAGGGTTTCCACATATTGAATCTTGGTGTTCATGTGTTTCTGTTGTCGATTCATGCTTTCACTGTTAATTATCAAATCTGAGATTAAAGGTTGATAAAGGTTAAATAAGTTTAAATTTTGTAACAACTGATTCACCCCCCTCTTAGTTTTTTATCCTTGTTTTTCCAACACCAAGTTGATACAACAATACCAAATAATTTGGAAGTATTCACTTTCCAAGCCATGGTGGGACATCTAGTTGTGCCTCATTTCTTATCCTTTTCAAAAAATGATGATGTATCTCACCCATCCCCATAACACAACACTCCATATTGAGGTCCTAATCCATAAAATTTGTGTCAAGTGCGTCCGAATAGATGGAGGAGCCGATCTTAATATATGCACTTTACAACTTGTTTGTGCACTACTGTTCTCTGAAAATGCAATAGATGCAAGGAAAAATATCACCATTAAGGCCTATGATGATGAGGAAAGAGCTTCAAAGGGATTTATTATATTGCCAATTCAGGTGGGTCTGATTAAAAAAGATGTGGATTTCCAAGTTTTGGATAAAGATTTGACATATAATATACTATTGGGTCATTCTTGGATCCATTAAATGCAGGTTGTACCTTCAACATACCATTAGTGGCTGAAACGTCCTTGCAACGAGCAAGAGATTACCATCCCTGCTGATTCCAATAGTCTACAACATTTTAACACCCTCAAGGTAGTCCATGATGTATTCGTGCCTCATAATTGAGAAGCTCCTATTCCACCTCTGACACCTCCAATAATCCAAGTCAAGCCAATCCCTTGTCAAAACTACTAGCCACATCCTCCAATGAAGTAAGTCACCTAGCTTCCTCCTCCAAATAGCTCAAGAAAAAGGAAGAACCTAGCCCCTCTACATCTACAAATCTTTAAGCCTGGCTTCATACCTTGGCCAAACAGTTTGAGAAGAAACTCCAAGTCAAAGACAAAGGAGTAGGTGAATACTCCATTGAACAATCCCTCTGCCTCTCATAGTTAATTTCACCAAAATCCCATGGTCAACCATCAACCTCATCACAATCAACCTCACAACCTATCACAACTTTTTGATGGTCGATTCATAAAAGAAAGCACCCAAGCAAAGGAATCTGATGACAAAGATATTTTGAATAGGCTCTACAAAGATTAAACTAATTCTCAAGAAGCAATGGCTAATGTCCAAACCATTCAATATGGCAAAGGATTCTCAATCTTGGAAAAAATGGGATATGAGCGACAAGGACCTATTGGAAAAAGGAAAGAAGGTATTGTAAAACCCATCCAACCCATTATAAAAAATCCAAAAGACAAAATAGGGTTGGGTTATAAAGAGCATCAAAAGGATGAAGAAACAAAGGAGGACCTAAAGTAGAAGGTTGTTGAAAGGATCCTACAACTCCAAGCAAGTGACCACTATGAAACTGATTCTAATAAATATGAATGGGATTCACTGTCAAAAGAGTCATGTCATGATAAGGAAATTGATGTGGTACATAAGTACACTCTCACACTTGAGCAGGGACAAAGATCATTGTTAAGACCATTTGAATTAGGATCGCAAGATATCGATGGCTCAAGTGAAGATGACCAAACTCCTAGTGAGATAGATTACTCAAAAGAGTAATATCATAGACCTTGACCTTGCCATGGTATTTTTCAATGAAAATGTTGCCATTAGGACCCTTACGACCTCTAACATGAACCCATCTAATGACCCCTTACCATTGGTACATTTTTGAACTTATAGATTGGGACCAAACTCACCCTATTGATACCCCCACCTTTACAAATGATGAGGCCATCATCAATTTCCTCAGTGCTATTAATCCTAAAATGGGTTCCACCATTGAAATTTATAACAAAGCTTCTAGATAGGGGAGTGCCAAATTTTCCAACTGCAAAATGAATAAAACAAAAGAAAGATCTGATGGTGAAAACCATTCCATGGTAGTATCAGATCAAGAAAGAATAAAAATAAAGAGTGCATCCAATGGTGAAAACCTCTCTGAGGCACTGAAGGATGGGAAATTTGACACTCTTCCCAAGCATTTCCAAGAAAGACCCAAATTCCTAATCGATCCAATGTAGTCCATCAATGTCAGCAATGCATAAATGGTGAAAACTCTCCATCTAGCATGATCATTGAAAGAACAAGAGAAGCCTAACTTTTTCAAGTTCTTTGAAGAATGGAAGATCAACTTCGTCTGGGCATATGCCGACATGCTAGGGATAGACCCAGATCTCATCATGCATCATTTATCCCTTCCTTCAGGAGTTAAACCAATCAAACAAAAGTTGAGAAAAATGGATCCTCACATTGCCTTATTGGTGAAGGCAGAACTAAAGAAATTATTGGATGTAGGATTCATTAGACCTATTGATTATGCATAGTGGATATCCAACATTTTACCTATTTCAAAGCTTGATGGCAACATACAAATTTGTATAGACTTCAAAGACCTCAATAAGGCTTGTCTGAAAGATGATTTCCCCTTGCCAAACATTGATATCATTATAGACTTAACAGTAGGTCATGGCATGTTGTCACTAATGGATGGATTTTCCATTTATAATCAAATCAAGATAGCACCTAAATATTAGGATAAGACGGCTTTCACTTGCCCAAGGGGAACCTTCTATTGGAACGTCATACCCTTTGGATTGAAGAACATAGGGGCTACATACCAAAGAGCTATGACAACCATCTTTCACAACATGATGCATACCTTCATGGAAGATTATGTGGATGACTTGTTAGCTAGATCTTACACTAGAGAAGGACATCTAAAAATACTAGAAAAACTCTTCACCTGACTAGAGAAGTTCAACGTCTGCTTGAATCCAAAGAAATGTGTGTTTGGGGTAACATCAGCAAAGCTGTTGGGATATATAGTGACAGAAAAAGGTGTTGAGGTAGACCCCGAAAAAAGTGAAAGCTATCATGGAAATTCCACCTTTGGAAAACATCAATCAGTTAAGATCCCTTCAAGGCATATTCCAGTCAATTAGAAGATTCATATCACAACTGGTCGATAAGACCCATCCTTTTACCCACTTGTTGCACAAGAATTTTTCCTTTCGATGGGATGAGAAATGTGGGGAAAATTTTAATCAACTGAAGCAATACTTGATGAGTCCACCTATCCTAGAACCACTAGCAAAAGGAAAGCCTCTCTTATTGTACATAGCCACAACTGATCGATCATTGGGAGTTTTATTGGAACAAGAAGATTCAACAGGAAAGGAAAGATAAATCTATTACATCAGTAGAACTCTAAATGGTTATGAAATGAACTATATATCCATTGAGAAATCCTATCTAGTAGTAGTGTTTTCTACACAAAAATTGCAACACTATATTTTGACTAACATAGCCAAGGTCGATCCTCTGAAATATCTCCCTAGAAAAGAAAATTTGATAGGAAGGCTAGCCAAGTGGGTGATGATACTCAGTGAGTTTTACATCCAATATGTTGATAGAAAAGAAATCAAAGGGCAAGTCATCATTGACCAATTAGCTGAGGCACCGATTCATGATGATCATCCCCTCCATGTTGAATTTTCAGATGTAGATGTCCTAATAGTCACAACACAATAATGGGTACTGTATTTTGATGACTCATATACTCAAAATGAATCGGGAGTAGGAATTATATTCATCACTCCCGTAGGGGAACTATTCAAAAATCCTATAGACTAATGTTCCACTGCACCACCAACATGGCAGAATATGAGGCCCTCATCATCGGCATCAAAATAGTAGTAGAATGGAAAATAACAAAGCTACAAAAATACAGGGATTCTTAACTAGTCATTAATCAAGTCAACAATGATTACCAAACAAAGGATGATAAACTAATGCCCTATAAAATAATGATTGATGACTTCAAGAAATATTTTGTTGACATCAAATTATCTCAAATCGCAAGGGTTGACAACAAAGCTACTGACACTATGGCTACCATGCTTCTTTACTCCAAATTCTAGAAAAATGAGGCCATTATGAATTCATGGTGGAACAACTATTTACCCCCGCTTATGATGATCCTGAATCTCGACTCATATGCCACCTACTTGATGCCGATACCTTGATCTATGGGAAGATCTATACCTACCTGAAAGATAATATCCTTCCTCTCAATCTCTCCCGAAACCAAAAATGAAATTTCATCTGCCAAGATGCCTGTCACACCCTTATTGCGGATGTATTATACTGACGAGGTCTTGATGGAACTCTCTTATGATGTCTAGAACGCAATGAGTCTAAAACAAATTTGCAAGAATTCCATGAGGGTATTTGTGACACTCATTCAAGTGGTCTAACTCTCGCTAAGAAACTCCTCTGTTTGGGATACTATTGGGTGACTATGGAGATAGAGTCCTTCTAGTTTGTCAAGAAGTGTTAGAAATGTCAGATCCATGGTAATCTTATCCATGCACCAGCACAAGAGTTGCATCCCTTCACATCAACATGGTCGTTTTGTTAGTGGGGATTGGATCTTGTAGGAAAAATTCACCCATCTTCGTCCAATGGACACACATTCATAATTACAGCCACATAATACTTTACCAAGTGGGTCAAAGTCATTCCTCTTTCCACCATCACAAGAAAGAAAATATCATCATTCATCCTGAACTACATCATCTGTAGGTATGGTATCCCTCAATCCATTGTCATTGACAATGAAAGACCGTTCAAGGATCAAGACCTGCAAGAACTCTGTGAAAGGTTTCATATCCAACATCGGTTTTCTACACCCTATTACCCCCAAGGGAACGGCCAAGTAGAGGCCTCAAGCAAAACTATCCTGAAAATCTTAAGGAAAATCGTCAATGATGCTAGATGTGATTGGTGTATCCAACTGAACCCTGCTTTGTGGGCTTATCGTACAAGCATCCACACTCCCAGAGGTGCAACACCATATGCTTTGGTCTATGGATATTAAGCCATCTTTCTTATTGAGGTTGAGATACCATCACTTCGTGTGTCCTTGAAAGGTTTCATTTTAGATGAAGCTTACCGTGTGTCTAGACTACAAGAGATAGAATTTTGGGATGAACGTCATCAACTTGCAGTGAATCATCGGAAAGCCTGTCAATAGAGAATGTCTAGAATTTACAATCACAAGGTCAAACCTAGTAAATTTCAAGTACGTGATCTATTATTAAAGGAAAATCCTCAAAATCAACAGGACCGAGAAAAGAAAGGAAAATTTGAGCCAAATTTTTTAGGTCCTTTTGTTATTGTATCAGTGTTTAGATCAGGGGCATATCATTTGTCTACACCAGAAGGGGATCTATTTGAAGAACCGATGAACAACTTTCACCTAAAGAATTTCTATACATAATGCATTTGGTGCATGCTTAAAAGTCCTAAAAAAATCATAAAAATCATAAAAAGTCTTGAAAAAAAATCATAAAAAATCATAAAAAGTCAGAAAATGTCCTGAAAAAATGGTTGCCCTGATGAAAACCTGGTAAACGGGCGTCTTGGTGACAACAAAAAAAAATTCAAAAATAAAAAAAGTGAAAAAAAAAAAAAATTACCTTGGTGAAAGCCTAGCAAACAAGCATCTTGGTAACAACAAAAAAATCATAAAAAAATAAAAAAGTGCAATGAAAACAAATGGTGAAAACTTGGTAAATAGGCACTATTTGTGATAAGTCGGCTTCTCCATCTATTTGAGCGTGTGTTGATTTTCCGCTTTTTTCCATCACTGCGCATTCATGCCTATCATACAATGAGCTTCATATCCATATTTGGTTGTTGCGGTCGTGTCCCACCTCATCTTGGTTATCATTGTACATATCCATAATAAATTGGTTTGTTTCTCACTGGGGAAAAAATCCTAGTCTCAGTGGGGGCAAACAACCATTGAATTTAAACTAACAGGCAAACAAGCAACAAGGCAACTTGGGCGAAAAACAACAATCATCCCAACCAACAAAGTGAACATCAATCATAGTCAATCAAACAATCAACCATCTAAATCAAGCAGCAAGACAAACAAATCAAATCTCATTGGGTCATCTTTTAAATCATGGTTGGATCACTTTAACACATAGGTTCATTGGTTATGTCTTGATTGTTGTTATCATTTCTCAGGAGTACCTCGATGATGTCGTGAACTAGAGGGGCTATGATGGAGAATGATATTTTTCTTTGTCTGCTATTTGTGAGTCAATAATTACTACTGTGCAAATTGTCATGAGAAATTATCTATAAAGTATCATTCATGCCATTCTAAACTTGCATGGGAACATGATTAACTCTTATCTATTTATGCAAGTGATACTTAGGTCATCTTGGCCTAATTATACCAAGATGATTTTGCTATCTTGTACTATCAAATCTCAATGGAAGTTGTACTCAGGGACCATCATGGTCTAATTATACCATCGATTTTTGTACTAACTTTCAATATAATAAAACACTCAATGATGATAATAAGCACAATGAATAAGTTGACAACACTGCATAAATAGGATTGCATTCATATTAGTTATGCATTTGCATTATATATTTTTCCAAGGTTGGTAACTTTCAACATGATGTTATCTCACTACGAGATTGAGTACACTTGACATAACAAAAAAATCATTCATCTACATTAGCATTTTTGCATCATATCAATAAAAAAGTGTTAACATACACTCATCCATACATCACTCATTATCATATTATGCATTTTCCACATCCGCTATCACAAACCATTCAGGCATTCATTCATCATAATATGTGCATCATGAAAAAATTCCAAAAATAAAGCATTTTCCATAATGGCATCATCATTATCATACATCGATATCATAATAAATTCATAAATAAATGCATCCATCATAGAAAATCATTCATCATAACACCATAATTCATTCATGATCACAATTCATTCACATTCATATATTTAGATCATATATTTTCCTTACATAATAAAACCATTTATGCATTCATTCATTCATCCATACATCGATATACACATGGGAAAAATACAAA
The DNA here is from genome assembly GCA_007115665.2 of Sequoiadendron giganteum. Classification (NCBI taxonomy): domain Eukaryota; kingdom Viridiplantae; phylum Streptophyta; class Pinopsida; order Cupressales; family Cupressaceae; genus Sequoiadendron; species Sequoiadendron giganteum. Next base: position 484,343,900 of record CM021104.1, read on the forward strand.
AATACAATGCATCTCATATCATTTGCATAACTGCATCCATCTCATTTACCATCAATACATAAAATAATAACATCATCGTCATCTCATTAATGCATCCGTACATGGAGCATGACATAATCATATAGAATATCATAATCACATAGAACATAAATAAATGCATCCATCATAAGCATCCATAATAAAAGCACAAACAACATATAAATCACTAAATCGCTGTTGCATATCATATAACCTCAGAATAATACTATCAAAGTGTACAATGATGTCAATGAAATGAGACATGATACATCAAAAATTTCACAAAGACAAGACTCTAAAATAAGATACAATATATCAAATATGACCACGAGATGCTGTGGTACTGCCCCCAGAGGTCATAGGCCTCTCCCCAACACTGCCTGCCCTTGATGGTCCTACTCTTGGACCTCCTCCTGGTGGAACTCCACTTGGTGGGCCCCTAGGGAGTGGTTGTATGATTCCCCTACTGGTGGTCCATGACTAAGAGAGACCAGATCTAGAATGAGCATAGCTCACTCTTTTCTCAACTACCACAACCTTATAATATCAACCTCTATATTACTCTGCCTCCTTGGTAGACTCTCAAATCTCTTTGACCAAATCACCTATCTCGGCACCCTCAGCCACTGTCTGAATCCTGTCATCCACTACTACTACCTGCTCTCCCCACTACAGAGTGACATATCTCTCTATGGTGAGGGTGGCTACCTATTCCTATAGTTGTGCCATCTGTCATTGTACCTACAACTACACTGGTTCTTGCACCTATAACTGAGCCTAAGCCTGGGCTAACTGCACCTACAGTTCCTGTATTTGCCCCTATAGAGTCTAAACCTATCCTTGCAAACCATCTATCTATGTTTGTTGCCTCTGAGAGGGCATCCTCAGTACAACTGGCCGCTATCCGGCGGGTGCTGACCTACTCCTCTTGGGGATGACCCCAAAATTTGGCACATCTCTCCCTCCACCTCCACCATCACCCCCTTCATCACCACCATCTACACCATCATCACCACCATCATCTCCCTCCTCCTGCTCGACCTCCTCCTCTCCTTCATCCCCCCTTCACTGCACTACCCTTCTTGTCCTCCTCCCAACCTCCAAGATGGGTGTAGGCTCATTAGGACTCGAGATCCATGGAAATGGATGCGTATAGAAATACTTTGCATAGTATTTTTTCATCTATGCATCCAAAATCTTGGGATGGTACTCCCACAATATTAGACACAAACCATAGTACTCTACACATGTGACATCATAATCTAGTGCAGGCCCCCACTCTAGAATGTCTTGCCTCCATCTGGCATAATGTGCCACTCCCTGTGGCATACCTTGTAGTTTGTCGTACTACCTATACACTCAACCAAAAAGGAATCTCTCAATGATGTATGGTGTCCTGCCAATCAAGTATCTCGAACAAAAAATATAGGGAATATTTGTATCATCCTCTACCCATACCTTGCAATCAAGATACGACCACCAAATAACTGTATCCAGGTCATCAAGGACCCTCCACTAATACTCTAACTTTCCCAGCTTATGCTAGACAAGTGGCCCTATATAACCAAAAAATGTAGGGTCTCCCTATTGGTCGATCCCTCCCTCCCACTGGTCGTGTAACCACTATATGCTCCCAGGCCCAGAGCTGCAATAATGTACACCCTACCACAAGATTGCTAGCTTGAAGATATACAACCTGATGAAGATCATGGTACAAGTGTGCAAGAATGCACAAACCCCATGCATATCTGGTCCCATGGGAAATCATGCCCTCTAACACCCGACCCCAGCCAACTGAGAAGCCCTTTGACCTATGGTTAGGGCAAAGAAAACCACCAATGAATCCTACTAGAACACATAGTAAGGGTTGATGGTTCGTGATCAACTCCCGCCAAGAAATATTGTATCCACCAAGCTAACCATCGTGAAAAATCTATCAAATGGAGTATGTCCCTCTTTGCTCCTCATGATCATACACCACCAGGTCACCCATGACTAGTATCCTCAAAATATGATAGACTTCCTTTGGTGTGACTGTAATCTCATCGGTTGCCAAATGGAAGGTGTTGTGGTCACTATGCCACTGCTCTACAAGTGTCATCAACAACCCCTAGTTAATCCGATTCTGGGGCATATCAATCAATGAAGTATGTCCATACTGGTCAATAATGACTAGATCTGTTGGGATCAACTATGGGATCATGTCTCACATCCAAGGAAAGCACTCTCGAACCTATAATACTCCTAGGCCACCCTCCTATGATCAAATCAACATATCAATTAATCAAATTAGGTCCCGTGAGATTTTAATCAAATCTTGAGGAGCACCTATCCTATCATCAATTCTCATTTTTCATGAGATCAATCAACATCAATCAACCTATCTTTGACTCTCATTTGTCATGTGGTTAATCAATCAAATCATCTTTATCTATCCTATCATCATTCCTCGCCTATCATGAGGACGATCATCAATCTATCAATCAACATCATCCTATCATCGATTGACATGATCATCAACCATAAAAATCTAGGAGGAATCATTCAAGATCATCATTTTTGGCTCAATGCGCTAAAATAGAGTTTCTATATGCTAATTTACTAGATGAGCTAGAAAAATTACTGAATGCACTAGAACATGCCTTCTATGTGCCAATTATTGGACATGCTAGAGAATGAAATCTATGCATCAGAACAGGGTCTTGATGTACTATTTCCCAAATGCGCTAATCACACTACCCTATGCGCTAGAATCTCTACGCACTATTTCAAAAACCTAATGCACTAAAGCAGCGGCTGGATGCACTGAACTATTTTCAGGCCTGAACCTAACCCTATGCGCTACTATAGTGACCCTATGCACTGTATCGGGTACCATATGCATTGTATCAGGTGCCCTATGTGCTAAAATTCTAACCCTATGTGCTAAAACGTGTTGAAAACCAGATTTTTAAAATGCAAAAAAGCGGAAAAAAATCAAATTCAAAATTGAAAAGGGCAGTTCTTGGGGTACATACTAGAGGTTCATATGTAGCTGGACGCTGGTGGCGGCGAACTCACTCGAATCTGTGAGTGTGGCACATAACCCTATCCATCTTGGCTCTCCTTTCTTAGTTTTCACAATGCAAGGTTACAAATGAGCTATATTTTACCCATTTTGATCTTTTAAGGGCTAATTAAGGGGTAATTATGGTGGCATTTATTTAATTTTTCAAAATGGACCTTTTAATCAACTAATCAACAATTTGGCTAGAGTCTAATCATTTTTGGGCGATAATTTAGGTCATCCTCCTCAAATTCAAAGATCATCTAAATATCATTACAAAAAATCATTTAATCATCAAAATTTTCAAAAATTCAAAAATCCCTGATTTATCTCTCAAGGGGACATCCATTCATCATCACTATAAAATCAACGTCTAGGGCATATCGCAATTTTTATCATCATAGTCTGACAAAATTTTCTTTGAAGCAATGCGTCTGCGCACATCACTTCAAAGAAGGGAAAAATGTATACACGTAAAAATGGTCTAGAGCAAAAATTAATTAAATACTTGTTATTTAATTAATTGGTTCTAATTCTTCTACTAATATAAAAAAATTGATACATTTATTTATATGGTCCATTTCCCTAAATTCTTCTTTTCCAAAAAGTCACTTTTCCTCTTAAATGAATTAAATGCACAAATTAAATAATTTGTTATTTAATTAATTTCCATCTTCCATTTAAATTTGAATTTTTAATTCAAATTGGCACATGGCTCCATATTTCTTCTAACCACCTCCAACTCATCCTCCACCTCATCATATGTCACACAATTTCATTTATTTCTAATTTTTAAATTAGGAATATTCTCTCCAACCTCTCAACCTCCTAACTTCCTGGGAGACACATGGCTCCTTCTTTCAAATGATGCTCTTTGACATGGAGAATTTGTTCTTCCAAGTGGAGCAGCCTCCATGAACTCCTCTAACCTCTTTTTGCTCAACCATTGATGCCTCATGATGACAATTTCGACCATTCATGACTGCCACATCATCTCAAGCCTGAAAAAATCTATAAATAGAGGGCATTTCTACATCTTTTGAAGGATATAGATTTGGAATATAAACTTATGCTAGAGAAATTGAGAACAAATTGAGAGCAATTGAGAGTTTTAATTTTCATATAGCATAGGCATTATGGTATTTTTACTTTGGATTACTTTAGTATTGCATTAGAGTTTATTATAGCATCACATTAGAGTTGCATCTTCAAGCATAGTATTCATCTTAGCATCATTTCAATTACAACAACATCTCATCATAAGATCATTCAACATTTAAGCACCAAAATTACAAAAATACAGTGATGTGGGCATGCAGTTTGCATTACACAACATCTTCTCATTTTTTTAGGTTGTCATCTTTGTAGATTCATGTGAAACATTTAATAGATCTGAGAGCATGAATTTTAGAGATTCTTAAGACTAGAGAACCATGGAATGATATGAAAGGATAGCAGTAGCAATTTAATTATGTTATTTCTATTTCTTTTATGTAATACATTGCATGGATGTGTGTGTTTAGTTTTATTAACTAATTTACTCTCATTGACACATTTTAAAACCACACAACAAGAAAATAGTTAAATTATTTTGTCCACAAGGAGGTATAAAGGACTCCATTTATGGTGGGTGAGATGCTCTAGGTAAAATTCACACTTCACATCGAATAACATGCTAGTACCAATATGAAAAACCGTACTTTCTAATGCTAGTGCTTCCTAAAAAAATGTTAGATGATATCGCAAAAATTAGCCATGGTGATGGACCTTGGACAAGGATGTGATAGGCCAAGGTAGGTTACAAATAACTAGATAAGTGTGGAGGCCACCATGGGCATAGATTCTTCACACCATGTTTGGGGGTTTGCTAGCAATTAAAGTTAGCTAGTGAGTAAGGATGTTCAAGTTGACAACATTATAGATAGATCTTTGATTTGAGATGATATCGATAGTCATATAAAAATATATAATAGTATCTATTTTGGTAGATATGTATTTGTCATGAAAATTTAAGGTAGTAATACTATTCTATATCCATTTCAATATTATTTCATTATTAGTTCCTACTGGTGTAGGAATACTAATGTGTCTATTGCATTCATTTATTTTTATTAGTTTAGCCAATGAGCACATATAATTAAAATTTTAAGAAACAACCCTATAGTCTATAATTAATTTTTTATTTTAAATAATTATAAAAATATCATCTTTATTTCTTTTTAGTGGTTCATGTTTAGAATAATTTGTGCAAAAATCATTTTTTTTTTTTAAATTACATGTCCAACATATTTAATTTGTTGAATTAGACTGCAAATCTATTAATGGCTTGAATGGCATGAGCACTATTATATATATCATAATAGTCATTTTCTGCAATGACTTGTGACAAGATAAATTAATATGAAAATGAATTTTGGCTTTAATAAAAGTGCATTATTGAAATAGAATTATTTTGTCTCCTTAAATGATATTTATAATGTCACTAAATATATACATTAAGATATACAAAAATAAAATTTACTATTTTTTTTAGTTGATAGTTGTATTTTGTATCAACTTTCACTTTGAAACTAGTTTCATGTTGGGATTGTATAGCCCCTTTTTAATAGCCTAACTACATATGATCTTTTACATTTTCTTTTATGCTCAAAAAATAAAAATCAATTGCAATAACAATATCCTAAAAAAATATAGCTAACTACAATTTAAGTAACAAATTAACATTATCTACCATATTTACTAACAACCAATAACACCAACTTTCACTTGGAAACTAGTCTCATGTTGATATTGTATTGCCCCTTCTAATATCCTAACTACATAATATGTTCCTTTACATTTTCTTTCATGTTCAAAAAATAAATAATCAATTTCAATAACATTATCCTAAAATTATAGCTAAGTATAATTTATGTAACAAATTAACACCATGTAACCATCTTCATTAAATCACTCACTTGTAAAGTAGTCTCATGTTGACATTGTATTGCCCTTTCTAATACCCTAACTACATATGATCTTTTAAATTTTATTTTAGATTCAAAAAATTAAAATCAATTGTTATAACAATATCCTAAAAATATATAGCTAACTACAATTTATGTAACAAATTAACACTATCTAACCATCTTCATTAAATCACTAAAATAAATCAATACACCTTTTATTTATTATATTTTTCATACATTCCCCCTAACTACAAATTTCATATGTCACTCATCTTATGTTAAATCCCCCAAAAACACTTCTTAGTTCTCATCTTTTCTCATTGTACTTTCTTTATGTTTCTCTCTTCTTTGCTTTCTTCTCAATGGTGTGGTGCCTATGTATTGTCCCTCACATGGGCGACAACATTTCCACATCTACATATTGTCATGTATCATGGGTCATGACATCCCTGCATCTCCTTTCTCTCCTTAGGATGTCACATGCTTCTTTGATTTACACACACCATCCTAAAGGGGCGCTACTACCTCTTCAATTTTCAATAAGGTGCATTCAGTGGCCAAAAAATCCCTTACTAAAATTTTTACACTTTTCAAAAATTGGGTCCTTCAACAAGGATCCCCTTAGAAACATTTTCTTTTGGAAACAAATTCATAGCAAAATGAATCGGAAATCTTGCCTTCGAGAAGGCCATTATTTTTATTAGATTCCTTGATGATAGGATCATTTGTGAAAAATGTTACACTTCTCAATTGGAGTGTCCCTCTACATGGGCCCCTAGCTATCTTGAAGGGTTCTCAAGGAGCCCCTTTGAAAACTCTTCCTTCAATTGCTTGTTTTGGGATATGATTGTCTGTTTGCGTGACTTTTTCCTACCTAACATGTTTTATCTACAACTTAACATGTTGCTTTATAGGACCAAGCAACTTTGAAGCCACTTTCACCATCAAGATTGGAGCACCAAGCACCTTGTCAAGCTTTATTTGTAGGATCGAGCACCTATAAGAACCAATCCGAATCTATAGAGCCTTTCTTTTTCAGCCCCCTAGGATCGAGAACTTGTGGCACCTCCTTTGCAGGATTGAGAACTTGTAAATTGTTTTCTTTCTACAGGACCAAGCACCTGTAGAGCATTTTTTCACCTTCAGTGGGACCGAGCACTCGTGGAGCCAATTATCTAGGAATGAACACCTGTAGAACCTTTGTTCACCTTCTGTGGGACCGAGCACTCGTCAAGCCAATTCTACAAGATTGAGCACTTGTAGAACCTTTGTTCACCTTCTACGGGACTAAGCACCCATGGAGCCAATTTTGTAGGACCGAGCACCTACAAAGCTTCTATTGACCTTTCATAGGACCGAGTACATATGGAGCCACCTCTCTATCTTTCATGACAAGGTTTCCATGTGGGACCAAGCAATTGTAGAGCTACTTCCTGTGCATTTGAGCATGTTAGATTGCGGTCTACTTCCTCGATGGTTTAGGTATATTCTCTTCAACTTATTTCTAATTTACCTTGAATTCACCGATGTGTATGCTTGCTAAAGTGGGCATAAAATGTAATGGCGTAAATTTTCACCCCTAGGAAAATTCCCCTTACATCACCCTTACCTTAGAAAAAAAAAACCCGATGATGCAATTTCCACATCCACCACCTTTCCCTGTCCACCTGATAGCTTGTTTTCATGACCGACACCAAATGACCCTTTTGCCTCCTTTCCATTGAAATTTCCTAATTCTTCATTTATATGCAATTTATTCTCTCTCTTGCTTCTCAATTGAATTTTTCATTCTCTATTGATCAACTACACACTTCCAAGCTTCACCATCACTCCATTGTAGCTACAAGTTGTTGGTTTATTGGGCTCCCCCACTTCATTCTTTATGACAATGTTTTTGTTGGAGAACTTGCAAACTCACTCCTTCCTCTACTTGCCTTGAGAGCACATAGTTGTGAAGTTCATGTCTTTTATTATCCATTTTTTTTGAATCATCATATTTATGTAGCAACATATTATGGTTTGTGTTATTTCTTGACAATTATACTTCCATACTTTTCTTTATCATTTTCTACATTCATTTCTATCTGGCTATCCCTGGAGGTGGAAAAACCAAAGCGAGGGATTGACTAAGGTTGTCCTCTAAAAACAACCCCAACATTTTCCTTGGTCTTGTGTGTGTAGGTATTTGCATGTGGAGCTCTTTGAAGATTTGATTCTCGAGCAGAAAGGTCTTCTTTTCTTACCTCCTCTTCATCAATCTGAACGTAGTTCAATTAAAGTATTCTTCATGTTATTTTTCATTTCTATACCTTTTATGTTATTTTGTTATAGAATAAAACTTCACTAGTCAGTCTGTTAGTTATATTTATTGTGTTTTAATCGATCTCTTAGCCTTTTTTTCCATATGAACGCTAGCACACCACTGACACACCAGTGTGTCTTGCTAGCATTCGTAGCTTGTGCTACCATCCTCAAGAAGAGAGTTGTCGAAGAAACACGTTAGACTCTGTAAATCAACTTTCCTGACCCTCTGAAACATTCAAGTTAGTAGAAGGACAATAGCAACTAGATTGCTCTCCCTTTTTGACCTTAGCATCTTAACCTTTTTGAATCACTCATAAAACTTGAGGTAAATCAAGGCAGCCTATTTTTTAGGACTCTCCCGTGACCTAGAGTCTAGAGAAACCAATCCCCCTCATCTAAAATTTCAATATCTTGTGGGATATGTTTTTTGTATTGAGACTCTATCTTGATATAATTAGATTTCACTTATAATATTCTAGTGAATAAAGGAATTAAAAATACACCATTCTAGATTGTTTATGCATATAATACATGGGAAGTTTCTAAATTGAATGATATTTTAGATTACAAAAGAGGAGTGAAAAAATAGAATATTTTGTAGGTTATATGTGAGTTTTGCACATATAAGTGCACATGTAGTTGGTGAAGAGTAACACGTAGTACACACAATGCATGCATATGTGAATAAATGAGTTAGAATTTAAGTTTGGTCACATAGTCTTGATGCACCTATGTAAGGAGATGTTCCTAAAAGGAACATATAGTTCAGGTGAAATAAAATTGGACCATGCAATGTCTTAAATAGAATTTTGTAAGACAATATATATGAGATTTAGATTTGTTAGATGGTATTTATATATTACCTATCTTAAAGTTATAGACTTGAACCATTATATTAAGGGGCCACCTAATGTTGAAGGTGAAAGCACAAATTAAAGATAAGTAGAACAAAGGAAAGAACTTAATGATAAATTTTGTGAAGAGATTGAGTGGGTGAATAGTACCAGAGTCAAGAAAACTCATGCAAGAATGGTTATAAATAATATTTGGTCAAATAGAAGGGTTGCGGAGTTAAATATGCAACATGTGGTTAAGAATTTACTAGAAGTATGGAAAATCTATACCACCTACAATGCACATGAACAAGATTTCATGGTTTATTATTTTCTTATCTTGTGTGTTTGATGTATGAGTAATAAGGTACATCAATCCTGCTAGATAAATAGCTTGTGCATAAATATTGGTAGGCATGTAATGGTGAAGATGCAATAAAGGTTGATGAGTTCGTGCATTGGTGACATATACATGGGTAAGAGTTTTAAGAATAAAGGGATCCTTGTGCTCTTCAAGAAATGGATCCACTCACATTGTAGTATACAATTTTAACTAGTGATGTTTTGCATGATCAATTTTATTCATGTGTGCTTGCAAAGAGGTGGATGAATGATATCCACATGTTGTCTAAGGTTAGTTATGGAAGGGAGACAAAAATTCATAATCGAGTGGATGGTTGGAAAAGCCAAAAAATCATTCACTTATCATAACTACTTCTTATACTTGAACAATGGAGTTGGTGAGTTAAAATGTTGTCAATGGATGTTGGTGTAGTTTTCATAATAGAAATTTTATATGTAGAACCAAGAATAGATTTATGGAGTTAGCTAGTTAGTAGAAAAGAATAATATATGCATAGTTGAATATGAGAGAAGCCTATGGTTTTTAAAGATATATGTAGAAAGGGGATATTGACTAGCTATAAATTATGTATCATTTATTGTAGATATCAGATTTGGGATAATCATAGTATTTATAAATTATCTATTAAATACTATAATACAAATTACTTTGAACATTGTTAAAATAGAAGATAGGATGAAAGTATATCGATCTAAACCAATCATTATAGATCCATTACTCTAGAAACTTAAATGGTATATCCTTTTGTTTCCCCTATTACATTCTAAGATGATGCTCGTGGAAGTTATAAACTATTCACATGTTCTTCCGAACTAGAATAGATAAGGTCAAAACAAGATCAACCATGATGAGCTAAAGAGAAAGTGTCCCATAGTGATCCAATAGTAGATTAACTCTACAAAAGCTCATCTAAGCCCATAATTGCCACACAAGAAAATGTGGCTAGCACATCCCTATATCCATTTATTCTTTCCACATCAATATCCATAGGTTGTTGATCCCATATTCAAATAGATATCAACTATTTATGATTAATAAAAAATGACATATCTTGAGTTGTGATTTATTAGGCTATGATATTACAAGAAAATCATTAAATTATTTTGTCCAAGAGGAGGTATAAAGGACTCCATTTATGGTGGGTGAGATGCTTCAGGTAAAATTTACACTTCCCATTGAATAACATGCTAGTACCAATATGAAAAACCCTACTTTCTAATGCTAGTGCCTCCTAAAACAAATATTAGATGACCTCACAATAATTAGTCATGGTGATGGACCTTGGACAAGGATGAGATGGACCAAATTAGGTTACAAATAACTAGAGAAGTGTGGGAGCCACCATGGGGATGGATTCTCCACACCATGTTTGGGGGTTGGCTAGTAGTTCAAGTTGCCAACATTATAGATAGATCTTTGATTTCAGATGATATCAATAGTCATATAAAAATATATAATAATATCTAATTTGGTAGATATGTTTTTGTAACCAAAATTTAAGGTAATAATACTATTCTATATCCATTTCAACATTATTTCCTTATTAGTTCCTACTAGGGTAGGAATACTAATGTACCTGTTGGGTAAGTGCACCAAGATGGTTCCCAAAAAGGGGACTTAAGTGGATAACTTTTTTCTGAAATCAGGAAATACTGACCTTGGATGTGAAATTGAGGATACTTAGACTCAAAATTTTGAGATGGAACAAAAAGAAGGATTCAAGTGCTCTGAGTTTACTTTCTAAACTACTAATTTATTTTGAAAATTATTGAGATTAAGGGGTTCAAACAAGGGACGTACACAAATTGGTGTTATTTTTGTCAGAAAAACATAACATAGCAACTCTTGTACGACCCTCGTATGGTGAAATTTCTTTTAGTATTTTTAAAATCGCAATGGTCAGAAGTTAGCTAACAGTATGTAGTTGATGCACGATTTTTCTGATAATTTTTTAATGAATATTTGAATTTTTACTAATTTGCGAAGTGGAAATATCCTGAAAATAGAATTTTGGTCGTGCTACCACTACAAATTTTGGGAACTACTTGATTTTAATTTTTTTTGAGATTTTTTAATTTTGTAAAATGGAGTCTAGTTTCTAAAAATGTAATTTATTTGAAAAATTGATGAACGGTTAATTTATAATGAAAAAAATACCAAACACTGCTTTTTGGCAAAAAAAAGACATACAGATAAAAGAAATTATGGATGAAAGAGTTAAAATTTTCAGAAAGTAAAAAAAATTACATCGTTGGATAGCTAAGAGATAACCCAACATTACCCATGTGCTCGATTTTTTTGATATTGAACCACGTGCAATCCTGACGGTGAGCATGAACTCGATTATGAGAAATATCGTGGATTTTTTAAAAACATGTCTCTGGTTGTTGGGAATGCCCTCCAAACCTTTGGGTTGGAATTCCAAGGCAATACCAAGCTTAAAGTTCGATAATTCTCAAAGCAAGATATAATGCGAGCGCACTATAACAAGAGCGCATTATAACATGCTCGCATTATATCTCACTTTGACATGGTTTTTGCTTCTGTGGGGAACATGTCTACTAACCCATAACACGAGCGCATTATAACGCCCTCGAGTTATGTCTTACTTTATGTTAAATGAAAATATATTAATGTATGCTAATATATTTTTATGTACATGTATGTATGTATGCTTGTATGGATGTAAGATTATATGTACAAATGTATTATGCTTGTATGTATGCATTTATGTATGTCTTTAGACAAAGGGAGAATTTAGAGAGAGTCTAGAGAGATGGAAAGGGGGTCGAAGTGAGAGTTTAAGAGAGAGGGAGTGGGGGAGAAGGGGTTGGATTGAGGGGGACTTAGCTAGGTAGGGTGGGAGGGATAGAGGGAGGGAGAGAGAGAGGGTGGGTGGGAGGGATAGAGGGAGAGAGAGGGGGGTCGGAGAGAGAGAATTGATGGAGAGGGAGAGAGAGAGAGGGGGTGGGAGAGAGAGAATTGAGGGAGAGAGAGAGAGAGAGACAAAGAGAAAGAGAGGGTTATGTAGGTAGGGTGCGAAAGGGAGAGACTTGAGAGTGTGAGATGGAGAGACTTAAGAGTGTGAGGGGGGTGAGAGGGAGAGACTTGAGAGATAGGTAGTGAGAGGGAGTGTGAGAGAGAGGGAGTGAGAGAGGGTGGTAGGGATTGATTGAACAAGAGGTACGCAAAAAGAGGGAGATGGTACATAGAGACAATTAGAGAGGGAGGGAAGGAGGGAGAGGTGAGATGCATATAGATAGAGAGAAAGTGATAGGGGTTGGGGGTATAGGGTTAAGGGATTAGGATGGAGGACCTATAGGTTGATGGTTTCTAGGGTATTGGGGTTTAAGGTTTGAGGGTTGATGGAATAGGTTTGATGGTAGAGGGTATTTGGTTGAGGGTATAGGGTAGAAGGTTTTAGGTTTAAGTGTTTAGGGTTGAAGGGTTTGGGGTTAAGGGTTTAGGGTTAAAAGGTTTACTTGGTTGAGGGTAGAGGGTTTAGGGTATAGTTTTGAGCATATATGGTTGAAGGATTAGGTTCAGGGTCCAATGTAAGGGGTAGAGGGTTTAGGGTTTAAGGATTGAGGGTTGAGGGTTGAGTGTTTAATGTATAGGGTAAAGGGTAGAGGGTTTAAGGGTTGAG